>WSYH01015310.1:0-14447 GCA_036426205.1 Ascaphus truei
GCTCAGTCTCTCAAACCTGGTCAGGGTGCTGGGTCAGTGCAGGCTGGACTCAGTCTATCAGACCTGGTCAACACCTAGCAATCAACACCTTATACTTCAGTCCCCTTCTCCGGGACCTTCATAGCTTGTACTAAACAGTGTTAACTTGCACAAATCAGCTCCTGACACATACCTGTAGAGGCAAAATAGTTTCTTTGATCAAAATCTCACCCAATTCTTGCTTATCCTGTGTAAATTTGCAAAAAATTAACTCTCTTTAGCGAGAGAACCAGTGAACACAGTCTTGTGGTAACTAGCACTTGCAAAAATAGTCCTTTCAGTATAGCAGCAAAACTATTTACATGGCGGGAAACACAAAACCCGGTGAAAAACAACACACGTTTTCTTCAAATCAACTGTTCAGGCACCAAAATTCACAAAAACATTCTCGTCGCTTTGAAAGTTCCAAAACGAGCAGAAACACAAAAAGTTGCTCTTTTGCAAGCCCAGTCCCACGTTGGGCACCAAATGTAACCCTCCTCGCCCGGCTCTGAAGGAGTTTATATCGAATTCAACTACATACATGGCAGTGCTCAGTCTCCCACCTGTCCAGGGTGCTGAGAACTTTTACAGTACAGAAAGAGCTTTATTTACATCCGTTTATAAGGCTCGCCATACACGGACATACTTCACGTTAGGCATATTTACTGGTAACAAATCATAAAGTTACTCTGTGCTTCCTCTCCTGGTAGCTCTCACTCCTACGCTGGGGAGGTACTTATGCTTGTTTCCCTTAGTATTGGTTACATTGGCAATCTCCTGCATAGCGTCAATAACGCCCGATATCAAGTGGGCCCCTGTTGGGAATACATTGTGCATTCTGCGATCAGTATCCCGTACTGTGTCCTGCATACCTCATCCAGGCATATTGGATCGTGAGTTTCCTAAGGAACTTCCAGTGGGGCCGATCCGCTTATGTTCCGAAGCTACTACACTGAGAACTCCTGCTAAGCACATGCTCACTCCTCTTCCCGCATGAGAACAATCCTGGGCCATTACTATAGGCGCTAACTATATAGGGCACGTTTCTTAACTGAGCATAATAAACAGGGACAGGACACTCTTAATATACATAACTATACACTTAAACATATGTACAGGACTCACTGTGAGGCCCTCTAGCTGAACTCTGAGGAACCTGCTTCTAGAACATTGGGTGGAGCTATATATACACACAATCTCCTTATGGTGATATCACTGGTCACCAGATATTCTACATCACATGGTGTGGAGGTGCAATACCACAGTGATCCTACCCAGTTAACCCATAACCCCTTACACTAATTAGAAGTCCTCAGAGTGGGGGTTATAGTACCTTTTATGCAGGCACGTGTCAGATACATATGCCCTTCAATCATAATAGGTCTGAAGGAATTTGAAAAGTTGAGGAGAGGGCAGAATCGCAATTGACCCAATAATCTCTTAATCCCAAATCATGTGATGAGCTCTCTCCCACAGGAGTCCCGCTAAAACGATGTAGAGAGTAAAGCCCAGATTACATATATATGGCTATGAGTAGGGTGTGTCCCTACATGTCAGCTCCATCTACCCCAATGCCGGACACCATAGATATACTATATGTAAATGTAGAAGGCCTCACTGTTATAAACCATGCTGATGTGAGACATTAAAAGCAGTTAAACGTCTATCCCAATTAGCAGTCTGTCTAGGTGATGGAAGGTAATTTAAGTTTTGAATTAAATAGAAGTCGCTGTAAAAAGAAAGCAACAAATGTTTCCTGTGCCAGTCCGAATTAAAAATAATATGTTGTCAATGTATCTACTCTAGCACATGCCGAGGACAGATGGAGTGTCTTATACTGATGCATATAAATGTTAACGTACGATGAGGCCATTATGGACACCATCACCGTTCCTGCCAATTATAGGTAACACTGATTTTGAAGCTTGAAATCATTAACCGGTGTAATAAAAAAAATGAATCAGCAACAGAAGGAAATCAATTGGTAGTCCTTTATACTGTGTATTAATCATAGAGACTTTGCACATTGCCGTGGGACTCACCTCATGAGAGATACAAATATAGAGGTAAACTACATCTAGTGTAGCAAAAAGAAAATCTAGACCTGCATCCGAAATGTTGTGTATTTCATTAAGAAAGTTAGGGATAGCCGGTCAAATTACAGACGCAAAACAAAAGAGGGTGTGGGCTGACAGGGAGCCCCTGGCATAAATTGTAGGGCATCCTGATGGATTAACTAAACATCTGTGGATTTTAGAAAGAGTGTAAACAATAGATCTAACAGGTTAGTCCCGTGTGATAAATGCACGTGTTTGCTTGCCATTCGAAGAGTCATTTAAAGCCAGCTGTAGAAAGGAGTCAATTTCTTTTTTTATAAATAGATATAGAACGTTTATCAAGGATTCAGTAAAAGTTCTCATCGGAGCGCTGTCATAAAATCTCGTTGCGGTAGTCAGTGTAGTTAAGAACCACAATGGCAGAACCACTGTCTGCGCGCCTAATGATGATGACCCGGTTTTTATAATAACAAAAAAGTATCAATGTTTATCTAGTAGTGTTAGGACCTGTGAACTGGGTCTGCATTGTCGTGGCTCGCAGGCTTACAATGCTTTGGCCAAAGGGTTAAACTAAATGACCCTTTTTCAAGAAAATATATAAGTATTTTAGTGTGTATTTTTGTCGTATTGGATGTAGCATTGGGCTTCTCTGTCCGTGTTGTATACAATTGCCACGCTCAATAGCTCTCCTTTTTGACACTTATATACATATATATTTTGTGGGGGCTCAGGGGTTCCCAAAAAGAGCTTGCTGGGGTTCTGTGTGTTTAACTTATTTTCAGCTGTCTCAGCTGTTGGAGGTTAGTGGCTCCTCCTTCCCAGGTTTTAAGCCCGCCCTTCCCCACTTCCCAAGTCAGCAGGTTCCTTTTCATTTGACTGGATATAGATCCAATGTGGTCTTTCTCCCTCCTAATAAAGGTAAATGAGAATTGTAATCCTAATAGAGGTGTATTAGTATGTTATCTGGTAGTGTTAGGACCTGTGAACTGGGTCTGCCTTGTCGTGGCTCACAGGCTTACAATGCTTTGGCCAAAGGGTTAAACTAAATTAACCTTTTTTCAAGAGAATATATAAGTATTTTGCTTTGTATTTTTGTCATATTGGATGTAGCATTGGGCTTCTCTGTCGCGTGTTGCAATGTTTTACTCGCCCAATGTCATGTTGGAACTATATCTCTTAGCTTTACTCAAATCCATTTTGACATTACGGGAGACGACTCGAAAAAAACGTAATTGATGGATTTGTGTTAACTGGGCCAAAGTTGCTTTTACAATTAAATGGAGGAGGCTAATTTATAGTATTTCCACTAAGAATCCGAGTCTCTCAATTTCAAACTGTGTTGCAATTTGAACATTTCTACTTCCCAGTCAAATTGCTTATTTGACCTGTAGGTGCAAATGAGAGGCCCCTTGTGGACACAGTATAATAAATGGTAACTTAGGGGCTTATGCAGAGAGGAACGTAAAGTTAAATTTCGCCAGGTTAGAGGCAAAAATTTCCTCATGTAGGCAGTTACTGGCGAGAACTTGGCGGGCCAATTTAAATTCGCCAGACGTGTGGCGAGAAGCGTGATTTCGCCAATGTGGAAACACGCACGATTCCAGTAGCTCCGATGCGTATGAACGCGCCAATCGGAGCTACTAAATGGCGCGTTCAGGGGAAATTTTGCCCGCCAACAAAAGTTGGCTGTATTGTAGCCAGATACCGCGTGCCTCAGAATGGCGAGTTTCACGCCAAGTGAAACTCGCCTAATTAGTAATTTCATGCACACCGCGCTACCGGAGTACCCTGCATAGGACACAATTAAATGCCAAACCTGCGGCGAATTTAAGCCTTTCTGCTCCGTACCTCTCTGCATAAGCCCCTTAGAGTTTGTACATGGTAAATTGCTGTCTCTGAAACCTTGTGCTTGTTGCCACTGCTGTGGTGGGTTTTTTTCAGCCCTTTGAGTTGCCCTGTTAGTGTTTTGTTAATCTGTAAAATAAACATGTGTTAGTTTGTGATATATTATCACTTTACTCATTGTCACGATGACATAAACTTTTATCAACACATTTATATTTCTGGGTACTTGATTGAACAGAACAAAAAAACACTAGGGTTAGGGAGTGATCACAAAACCACACTAATTGAGGCAAATAATGAGTAAATAAATGGTAATCCAAAAAAGTGGGTGCAAACTGTGAACTGAAAAGTGAATCAGAAAAAGGGGGGGGGCAGGAGAACACAAATTGGATGTGTCTCCCAAAAGAATCCACTATAATGCACTCTACTAATTTAAAATTTAACTTTTAATATATGTATCCATAAAACATATATTACCAAAAACGTTGTGTATTGTGCATTAAAAATTAAATTAAATTGACATAACTAGCGTCTGTGTCAGTGAATGGGGGTGGGAGTGATCTCAACCAACAATTGGTAGTATGAAACTGCAGGACACAGAACGCTGTTTAGTCAGGGTATAAACCCCTCTGGGGCACCTATGAGATCAGGTACTCACAGTAATAGTAAAAAATAAATAGACAGGCCACACTCAGTGACTGAGATGTATCGTTAAGACTACCGCAGTCCTGCTTAGACTTGTAAACCACAGAGCACTTGGAGACACATCCAATTCGTGTTCTCCTGCCCCCCCCCCCTTTTTCTGATTCACTTTTCAGTTCACAGTTTGCACCCACTTTTTTGGATTACCATTTATTTACTCATTATTTGCCTCAATTAGTGTGGTTTTGTGATCACTCCCTAACCCTAGTGTTTTTCCGGAACAATCTTTCGGGGTACTCTAATTAACCCCTTCTAGGTAGTGGATCCAATTTACACACATATCATGGCTGGTTACCTCACTAGTGGCATGGATATATCTGGCTGGCAAGATGAGGCCAGAAATGTCTTTACTAAAACCACACATGAAACATCTGGTGCAGGACAAGATATTGTTAATTATTTTCGCAATATCTCACAACTGTTACGCACACAGTCAAAAGTTTGGTGGGAGATCACAAGTTTGCAAAGCTACCTTGATTCTAACATGATTCCATGTGGCCTTAGACTTCGATTATGCCCTGCTTATTACATCACGTCCCAGGATTTTATTAAAAAATGGGAAGATGCTCTATCCAGATGTTCCTTTGCGCTTATGGATCTCCTTATTGATCATGAAAAGGCAAGGTTAGATGAGACCAATAAAGAACTTGACATTAATCTCAAAGACTTAAGTAAATACAATCAGCTTAAAGAATTTGAAGATATGGAGAAAAAATTGGAAATAAATATGTCAAAATTCAGACAGGAACTGAAGGATAGAAAACACACGAAATATATACGTGATACTAATGATTATGAGCAGGGCACTGTTTATCGATATCCCACTAGGTCTAGGCGTAGAGGCAATTACTCTGATTATTCCTCATCAGAAACAGATGCCTCAGATAGTGAACAAACTAGCTCTAGACCTAAAGGCCAAAATAAAGGCAGAGGGATCAAGGTTACTAAAGACACGCTGGTTGTTTTTTTAGCTCAGGCCCTCCAAAACGCAAAACCAGGAGAGGAAAAAAGAAGCTTGAGAACAAACACCAAAAAAAGCTAAAATCTAATCAACCCGTATCTCAGTCACTGAGTGTGCATGTCTATTTATTTATTTACTATTACTTGTGTACCTGATCTCATAGGTGCCCCAGAGGGGTTTATACCCCGACTAAGCAGCGTTCTGTGTCCTGCAGTTTCTACTACCAATTGTTGGTTGAGATCACTCCAACACACATTCACTGACACAGACGCTAGTTATTGTCAATTTAATTTATTTTTAATGCACAATACACAACGTTTTTGGTAATATATGTTTTATGATAATATATTAAAAGTTAAATTTTAAATTTAGTAGGAGTGCATTATAGTGGATTCTTTTGGGAGACACATCCAATTTGTGTTCTCCTGCCCCCCCCTTTTTCTTGAACAGAACAAGTTGCAAAATAAATGGTGATTTATTTCCTTAATAGACAAACACACGACATCTGCAGAATACACTTAAAACCACACTCACTGGGATCAGGAAACGAAATAAATTGTCCTTGGAACGAAAGAAATTGTCCTTTGCTTACCAGTGCAAGAAATGCAGCCTTGGTTTTAAAAGTCCGGTGGTTATGTGGTTGTTAACCCCTTCACTCCTGGACTGGTTGCTGCTGTACTGGAACAAAGTCTTGCATCTTTACATCATGGATTAAAATTCAGGAATCACACTGGGAAATACCTGGGAAGCCACAGTTATAGACTGGCCAAAGCTATCTTTAACATGTGGATCAAATCCCCTCGTGGGAACAAAAAAAAACCACGAATAGCCAAGTGACCCACAGTTCATAAGACCGGTCAAAAGGGCTGTCCGGTGGGCAGGGCGCATGGGTCAGGTTGACGCCCATGCCACTTAGCATACCTGGGCTACATCCATTTCTTGGGGCCACTGTGTCTAGTCTCTGACTTAGAGGTGTCACTAGCCTGACATCTGCTGTGCATAAGTATGCCAGTATTGTATACATTATGGGCCTCTGGGTATTGTCATAATTGACACTCTTTTAGACAGGGGGACTCTAAATCTGTGGGAGCCTTTTGAGGCTCCATCATAAAAATAATTACAACCCTTTCAGGCTTGGTCATAAAAATACCGAAGCTCATTCACCCATATCACAGCTGGATGTCCAAGTAATTCCTGCTTAGACTTACAAAAAAATACCTCCTGCCTTACATTTAAGATCTTCTATCATGTGTTGGTTAGAGGGTATGGCAAACAATGCATCTTGTCTTTTACCCTCGCAGACAGGGAATGGCCTGCACATGGGGAATAAAAATGGCGGGGACAGGGCAACAACAGTAATGCATGGCAAATCAGGTATTAACCCTTTCCTCCCCGTCACACTCATAGTCACTAGTCAAGGATAGTTTTGTAGCCAAGTTAGATCTATATAATTTAAACTACAAGCTGTGAAACAGTAAAAAAACGTACTGTAAGTTTACATAAAATGTTAATATAATTGTATGTACAAATCAGAGTGATACTATCAATAATTACTGTAATCTCTTCAAATTCTTAAATTGTGCAAAATATATTTTATATATTAATTTGAAAGTTCTCATATGAAAGTATATGTGAATATAAAAAAAATCTCAATATAATTGATCAAGAAATAATCAAGAAATTAATTCATAGATGTTGAAAGCACATCAAGCAGTCCCAAAGTGTTGCTTCTTCGGATAAAGGCTCAGTCCAATCTCAGTTTCAAAGCAGAAATCTAAAAAAAATGACACGATAAGAGCCCGGGATGCGTTCCACAGACTTGCGCTCCACAGACCTGCGCTCCACAGACTTGCGCTCCACAGACTTGCGCTCCACAGACTTGCGCTCCACAGACTTGCGCTCCACAGACTTGCGCTCCACAGACTTGCGTTCCACAGACTTGTGTTCTATAAACTTGCGTTCCAGGCACTTGTTTCCATCTCCCTGATGAAGTAGCTTGCCGCTATGAAACGCGTGGGGGTATGCCCAATGATTTATGGGCTCCTGGGAATAAATAAATACCGGAATATCTGTAAGGCCGCGCTCATGGTGACGGCACGGGCGCGTGCACTCCTGCAACCACAGCGATCTGTGCACTGGGCTGCAGGAGATTGGGGAGGCGATTGGGTGCATGGCGAACGCGTCACGGAGCTGGTTCCCCCTCATTGGCTGAACCAGCTCACGTGACGCTGACGTCACGCGACAGCCGCCTGGAAAGACAAATTTACATGTCTCTCCAAACTGTAGCAGTGACGACGCGCTACATCGCCGCCAGTACTATGCTACCTTCAATAAGGAAGCAGAGAAGAGTCGCGAACATGCACGCGCACACGTAGCAATGCCCCACCATGAGCGCGGCCTAAGCCACGGGACCCAGCGAGAGACGGATGCAAGTACCTGGAACACAAGTCTGTGCGACCACACGGGGATAGCGGAGGATCCAAGCCTACACCACCTGCAGAGAAATTGCTGAGAGCTCCAAAGTGGATACACAGATTACGGATAAGCGATACTTGTCTGTGTGTTTGCGAATGTAACATCACATGACAGCGAAGTTTTCATCTTTTTCTGTTAAATACTGCACCAGCAATACTGTGCCCTTTGTATTTGTTTTTTTTAAGTGAGATCTTTAACCAAGTCTCCTCTGTTGACGTTGGGAACAGTTATGCCTGGCTAGTTCAGTAATACTGTATAAATACCTGGTAATCTTTCTGGTGCTGGGTCACTTTCTGAAAGCAGTCAGCTGGTTCATCCAGTCCTGTGAAGCACCTCTAGTGTTAGTGTCAAGGTTCTCAGACTCAAACTCCTAGATATTTGTCCTGGCTGCTGGAAGCTCCTTACTCACAACTAATATGATCATATCCAATGATTACATCTTTAGTATACATTATTGCACCACTGACGACCTAACTCGACAACAATCTCGAAGGGGACATTCCTATTCCTAAAGCTCATCAGAATCTGTTTTTCTTTGTGGTACTCCACAGTCATATACCGGTATATCCCATGAACACGTACCTTTTTTTAAGCAGAGAAGTTCATTATAGACTTAAATAGCTCCCTGGGAGCCAATATATATCTTTAAAAGTGTCCTTAAATAGTATTTTGCCATTGTCCAGATCGAAGAACGATAAGAACGTGGCACCTGCTCACTCTCGCTATCGATTAATTGTAATATTGATTTATTTACCTATTAATGTTATTAGGGTTTATGTATAATATAATATTTAAACACTAATTACATTTTATAACATCATTTTATAATACATTTATAACTTAATTATTTAGAACTCATTATAATATATATAGTACACTGATAATTAACATTATTTATAATGTGTAATTACAATATTATTAAAAGTAGGTAGTATGATTCCATCTGAATCTCTGCTTCTATACTATGTACTATGCAACTATATACTATACAATATGTAACTATGATCAGGGACTATGTGTGAGGGAAAGAATTACAACTCCCAGCAAACCTTAGCCTATCTCCCTAAATGGTTTGGACCAATCAACGTCCTGCATCATGGAAGCAGGCTGAGGCGGGTTGGTGAATGAGCCTTGGAACGCAGAGGTTGAAACGCACATACCGGAAAAAGGAAAGAGGGTGAAGGGTGAAACGCAAGGAGGCTTGAAACGCACTGGTAGGGACGATTGTTTGGAACGCATGCAGTGAAAGCGAAACTTGGGAGACAGAGGAGAGAGGCGCTTGGCATGAAGTGCACAGCGAGAAGCGGGCGGAAGAGACGGGGTTGCTGGCTCTGGAACGCACAGACCGGAAGTGGGGGTCGCATTGTGTAAAAGGTGAGGTGTGTAAAAGGTGAGGTGTGTGTCTCTGTCTGTCTCTGTGTGTCTCTGTGTGTCTCTGTGTGTTTCTGTGTGTTTCTGTGTGTCTCTGTGTGTCTCTGTGTGTCTCTGTGTGTCTCTGTGTGTCTCTGTGTGTCTGTCTCGTACATATATGTGTGCGTGTGTCATATATATAATCAACAGTGCTAAAATACAAATGCAATCGAGGCTCCGAATAGCATGAAAAGCCTTAAATAAGGAAAATAATAAAATTGGTGAAAATTCATAAATTACAAGTGTATGTCTTGCTTAATGCACATCAGCTGTCTGTCTTCCATCAGTGGCCAAGTTGGGCTGCACCTCTGGGATCCTACTCCCAGCGTCTCCGTTCGCAGAGGATCCCAGGCATCCTGTTAACGGTATACTCACTCAGATCGATGTGTTTCGCAGATGCTATGCTACTTCCTTAGTTATCTGAAGTTATTCCAACCCTCAAAATGCCACATAGTACAAATGGAAGTGGTGATATTGACCCAATATCTAAAGATTAAATAAAGGAATAGCCTACATTATAATAAAACATTGGTGTACAGTATATCATAATACTGAAAATAATAGTTACAGATCCTTAGACCAGTGTGACAAAATAAGGTGAAATAAAATATATAAGAGAGACATAATTGAATATGAATGTAACAAATACAGGCATAAATATAAGATTATTATAAAAATTAATTATAATCAAAACCAGGAGCTGAATGACTTTATTTTGTGTTGCATACTAAGTGGCATTCTGAGGGTATTTTGTTCCACATTGTTGGAGCCATTTCAGAGGATGCAGATTTGTGAAATGTGTGGGGGTTGCCATAGTAGTACATCGATCAGAACAAGTCACCACTGTTAACATCACAAAGGCGTGGCTCCACTTCAAAGATCCCCTACCGCCATGGTGACGGCATGTGACGTCACGTTGCATGACCCCGCGGCGTCATTTGCCGCTGCGTTGCCATAGCGCAGCCATCTGAATCACGGTAAGTAGAGTTGCAGAGGCCTCGCACGATCCTCCGGCATTTAAATTAAATGCTGTGGGGAAGTGCGCAGGGGCCTCTGCAACCGCCGCGTCCCCCGTGAAAAATCCTGCGCGCCCCCTCCCCCCCCAGCTACAGTATCTAATGTGTATTAAGCAAGACTTACAAGGTTTTGAATTTTATTATTTTTACATTTATATTTGTGTGTATAATATATGTATAAATACGTGTGATATTTATAATAGCTATACACACATACTCATTTTATATATATTCGCTCATTAGTCTTCATATTTTATTCATTTATAGTTGCATGTATATATAAACCTTAAAACACAACAAATGTTTCAGCACTCCCAAACTATAAAGTAAAACTGTAAACCAAGGTGAATGCCAAATATTTGCTAATATTTAATACAAGTACTTAACAATAATAAACTTGGAGTAATGTCACACGAGCGGGTAATTTGTAGGTGGACCCTCAAAAATAGTGTGGGGAAAACAGGGACAGGGGATGCACAAAACGAAAATAGGAGGGGAGATAGGAAATATCTATCTATATATATATATATATATATATATATATATCACACACACACACCTTGATCAGATTCATGTGGGATATATCTATATCTTTCCCTCAAATCCTTATCTTACTGCCTCAAAGTGTCAGGAAGGTGGCTTAGGAAGATGTATAGTGGCACTTATGGTCATAGAAAAAAGATAAGCCGGCGCCAGTTCAAACCGTGACGTGTAAAGTCCAAATCAAGTCCTTTAGTGATGGTGATGAGCAAAGTGCAGATTTCCTCCAAAACGTGACGTGATATGTGAAAAAATAAAGAGAGAATTATAGTGCAGTATGTCAGATTGAGGACATAAAAACATATAACACTGACAACATAAAACAAACAAGACAGACTCACAACATCAACTAGCCAGACAGAAATTAATAAAAAAGCTATTTAATGACAACTAATGCAGGATTCTGGATGATTTCACACACTAATCCGGGGGGGCAAAATCGTTGCCCTACTCACAGGATGCAGGATGTTTGAAAGCAGCAGGACTTGAAGCACTTTCTGTGGATCCAAGATGGCGACCGGAGCTCACTCTCTGGCGTCCCCACGTGTGGCAGATGCTGTATGGAGCTCCAGAGGGTCTGGATCAGTGATACTGCTACGCGTGTCTCTCTCCTCCTGCCGGTTTCCAATTCTCCTACTCTCCTGTTACCCAGCCGTGCGGTATAATCTCCACGAATAATTTGCTTCTAAAAACGAGTCCTCCCAACGCGTTTCGTGCGCATGCGCACACTTCTTCAAGGGATGTAGCTACCCCTGAGTCTGGATGGTTTATATACACAGTCCACTATTCCAATTGGTCCATGTTATAATTGGCTATGTGTTAACTGTCCAATAACACAGGCTGAAGGTCTCTGTGCAGCAGGGGGTGGGCAATGTGAGGGGGGCACAGGAAAAGGGACTTAGAGGCTGCAGAGCCTATTCCTCAGTGTCTGTGCCGTGTGTGTTCATCATATTATTATTGTGTGTTTTAGCGCTGTTTTGCACCGTCTTTTCTGTTTTTGGGACTTATGGTCATAGGTTTAACCGTACTATGAAAGCTGGAACAATATACCCGGCTGAAGTGGCAAAGGTACATAACAACATGCACATGAGTCTGGCATGGCAAGTAAGACCTCAACCTCCAACTATGGAACACACCAAAAAGCAAAAGGGGTTCTAACAAGGGGCCTTAGTGAAGTAAGAAGAAAAGATGACGGCCTCATTGAGCTCTAAAAGCGGACACCGATTCTATTATAGAGGTACAGATAATGGAAGAATCAGGGGAGTAGGCTGCATCGTTAACAGGAGATGGAAAAACATCATAGTTGGGAAAGAGCAGCCTGAATCGTTGTTCAGTTGACAAAGAGACACAGGCTTCAAATAATCCAGGTGTCTGCTCCAACATCCAGTCACACAGACCATGAAGTGGAGACTTCCACCATTAAATCAACCAACTTAACAGCAAAGGAAATTGTCACCTCAAGATCATTATGGGAGATTTCAATGCAAAGACTGGTACCCACAGGAAGACGAAGCATCAGTGGGTAAGTGTGGAGACAGATTGCAAATTCTCCCAAAGTGTGAAAACTTCTCCATCATGAATTCATTCTTCCAGAAGAATCCAAACAGAAAATGGGCATGGGATGGACCCAGTGGAGTCAGGAATGAAATTGACGATAACCTAACAAACGCGTGATTGAAGACTTCAGAATCCTTAAATGCTTTGACACAATTCATTATTACAGATTGATTTGCTAAAAATTACATCTGAATGCGAAGTTAAAAAGAAGAAAACTGATTAAAACGATGGAAACAATCAACCTGAAAAATAACTACAGAGAATTTCAAATAGAACCGAAAAATCTTTTCAGCTCAATTCGTGGAGGCACTTTTTTAACAAACAATTCTGAAAAACTTTTACGAAGGTTGTTGAAAGTGCAGAAAAAAACTGGAGGAATTACTTACAAAAAATAAGATAAGGAAATAACTGATGAGACAAAACAATTGAATGGGGAGGAGACGAGAAATTAAGCAATCCCAAAATGCAAGAATAACAATTGAATATGCAGAGCTGTGCTGCAAGCGTACAGGAAGGCCCCGCTTCTTGGCGATCCGGCGGTACCGAGAAGGGGGCTGCCATTTCTACGCATGCGCAGAACGGGCCGGGGTCACGCATGCGCAGAATGGGGGTTGTTGCCGATGTTGCGCATACGTAGAACGGCACATTGCCGGTCTGCGCATACGCACATAACGAAAATCGCCTGTTTCGCTTTGCGGCAGGTCCTTAGAACAGAACCTGCCGCATGACTAGGGCCCTGCTGTATAACTGAAGATGTAACAGTGATATGGTGAAGACTACTGAAGATAAGGAAAGCTCAAAGAAGGCAAAGCAACGACTAATGGTTTGGAAGAAGCAAATCATTGCACTCTCAGGAAGATGGATCAACAATAAGACTGTGACCTTACAAAGAGAGTTGAGAACTTGGGCGTGTAATTGTATGAGGAACACAGATAACAGGCAAAATCCACGAAGAATGGGAAGACCCCCGGGAAGAGGGAATTATGACTAAATCTTGAAAGACACTGTGGATGAAGTAGAAAACCTCCTTGTAAAACTCTTTACATGCGGCTTGAAGAGGAAACTTGCAGAACAATGTAGTAATGCCATAGTTATCCACATCCACAAGAGAGGTGACACAGAAGACCTCAAGAACTACAAACAAGTCTACTTCCAATCATAAGATTTTTATGGAGATGCTCACTAATTGGCTGCAACAGACCCTGGACTTTGCCCAGCCTAGAGAACAAGCGAGATCTCACACTAGATACAACACAATGGACCACATCCAAGTCGTACAAGAAGTGATTTCCCGAAGTAATCAATACGATCTACTACTCATTTTATGATTAGTAGATTACGAAAAAGCATTTGATTCTGTCCACACCTCAGCGATACTAGATGCATTAAGAAGACAATGTTGAAGAAGCGTTCATTGATAATATAAAGAACATTTATGAATGCTACATCAACCATTAGATTACATGAAGATACAAGCGAGATAACGCTGCGCTTATAGTGCCAGCGACGCGACGTTGCCACAAATGTATTGCCACCGTCGCGTGCGTTTGTAGTAGAAGCGGAGCGACGGCTTAGTCGCAATCGCTGGAAGTCAAGTCAATTTGATTTTTCCAGCAACCGCAGCGTGACGTCGCCGTCGCTGGCACTATAAGCGCAGCCTTAGGCCTTGGACATAGTAAGCGCTTAGGTGCTGCTCTCGCTTGCTGCTGCTCGCTCTACCAGGAGCTTTTTGCTATCCTGACAGAGGAGACAGCAAGCGCGCTTGGGAGGCGGGTATCACTGTGTGTGTGTGTGTCACTTGGTAGCTGTCAGTGTCTGTGTGTGTCACTTTGAAGTGGTCTGTGTGTTTGTGTGTCACTGGGG
>WSYH01015311.1:0-14445 GCA_036426205.1 Ascaphus truei
CTCCACAGTAAAGCATAAAGTAACTGTAATATTCCTGTATATTCACTTGCATGTCTTAGACAGGTCTGCAACCATCTGTCCATTATCGCCCAGCATACAGGCTTCACTGCAGAAGGATTCTGGGACAGGGTTGCAGACTGTCTAAGACATGCAAGTGAATATACAGGAATATTACAGTTGCTTTATGCTTTACTGTGGAGGGGTTTTGTCACTTTTTTTACCCACCATAGCGTGTGCAAAGTAATCTTCGGCTGCCATTAGTCAGAAAACTGAAGTAGTTCGAATGCGTGAATTCAGTATTACGGACAACAGCAAAGCACATTCCTTTTTATTAAAAAGCACACATTCCTTTTATTCCGATGGACGCTATGCACCATCACGACTCTTGCGTTCTTCTCAAGGATGTCTCTTTTCTACCCCCTTTGTATCTAAGCTTCTCTCCCGCCCTAAACCTTTCTCACTTTCTGCCCACACCTCTGGAATGCTCTTCCCCTCAATACCCGATAGCCCCCCTCGCTATCACTTTAAGACACATCGCTTAAAGAAGCATATGAATAGCACTGGATAATCATGGACACATGACACAAAGCTTGGCCTCCCGCAGACGCACTTACTAGTATTCCCTCCTACTGTCTCTGTACGTTCTCCCTACCTACCACATTAGATTGTAAGCTCCTCGGCGCGGAACTCCTTCCTTAATGTTACTTTACAGTTGTCTGAAGCACTTATTCCCATGATGTGTTATTATATTTGTTATTATATGACATGTATTACTACTGTGAAGCGCTATGTACATTTTATGGCGCTATACAAATAAAGACATACATACATACATTACGAGATACACATAAGTAGCGTGGTTACTTTTAAGGGCGATTGCATCTTTTAAAGAAGCCGTTACCTTTTACAGTACAATATTATTATATTTTTACGTTGTTGTGTTTGTTGGCTTTTCCGTTTGAAAGGAAAAAACAGTTTAAGTTTCTTAAAACAGCAGAACATCTTTTTATTTATTTTTTTTTTTAAATAGGTTTGAACCTGGGGGTTTCCCGAGCGGAACCGCGTTACGTTCAGCTCCGGGGACCCCCCCGGCTGCCAGAGATACTTACTCGTAAGGGGGTGCCGGTATCTCTGCAGGTTTAAAATGTCACACCGGCCATGGTTAGCGCAAGGGATGATGTCACGGTTTCTTATTGGCCCGCGTGATGCTTTGGCTTTAATCCGCATTTTGATAGCCCCACATAGCCCAGCCGGTTCAGCTCCGGAGACTCCTTGCTTCAAACCTATCACGCTAAAAGAAAAAAGGAGAGAGAAAGAGAAAAAACTACGTTTAGCCGGATTGCTGTAAAACGTCAGTGTTTTCCCGGGTGACTAAATCTCCTGTGATAAAACGCTTGTTTGCAGGTAAATTCTTGTTTAAAACCGTCGTCCTTTGTTATTGTAATTGGGGTGGTGTGAACTCAAGAGCTGCCAACAAGGTCAGGTTTTCAAGATATCCCTGCTTCAGCATGGGTGCTCAGTCGAAGACTGATTGAGCCACCTGTGCTGAAGCAGGGATATATTGAAAACTGACTGTTGGTTAGCTCAACTGGAATTGGCCCACCCTCTGCTCTAAATAAACGCGCATTATTCGTCACAAGGGAACCAGTCAAAGTGGCACTATCTGAGAGAGACGATTGTACAGTATAAGATCTCTTCTTCTGAAGTGTCTGCCAGGCAGCTACTCCCGGTGCTGACAAGGTTAAAGGGGAATTGTGTGCTGAACATTAACCTGCTGCCCTGTATAGTAGTAATGAGTATATGTCTACCACTCCAGTTTCCCGCAGATTGTTTTTGGACCATGCAATGTAACCATCCGACATGCAGAGACGTCCTGATATCCTGCACATTGAGGTGGTTCCTGCCGCTCATGTATTTTAGTAGGGTTTCTGGATTAGGGGTCTGGGAGGGATTAAGAGGGGTGTTTGAGAACAGAAACCCAATACACATTATATCCCCATAATCACCCTAAGTAAAGAAGCATTTGGAAGTGGTGCAGACTTCCTTCAGAAGTGTGTGTGTGTGTGTGTATAGATCTAGAATATACTAACACCGGTGCCACACTAATTTGCAATGTCATTACCCAGAATCCCTAGCTGGAGTGGAAGCACTAGAGCTGAGAGATAATGGGGAAGGGCAAGGATGGAAACTGTCTGAAGTATGTGATGTGTGATATTTTTTATTAGTGTGTGTGTGTGTGTGTGTTGTGTGTGTGTGTTGTGTGGTGTGTATTGTTACACACAAACATATATACCTGTACTTAATGTGGTGTGTAAGTGGACACACTAACATGGAATATTAGCCCAGTACACAACATTGCATATAATACACTGTGCTTCCCATGTGTAGGGGCTCTCATACCTGGCAGAGGAGCGATTAACACAGGAGCGATCACGGAGCTGTTACAAATACACGTTTAGAAATGTGCCGCTATGAGTTTTGCATAAACTGTTTCAAATGTGAATCTTCTTCCTTCTGACGACTGAACAGTGACATATATCACCAGGGGATCGTCTTAAGTAGATCATCACTATAATACTGTGTATACTCAGTTCTCTCCTGTATATAGGTCTCACTTTGCTCTTCTACAAACCCGCAGTAGAATATGGGCTTTGTGCAAGGCTGGGTGTATACGGGACTGTACCAGAACAATGTGCCTGGCCAGTCTGTGTGGTGCTCATTTCATGTGTCCTGTCATGTCTGTTTCGTTTTTTTCGTGTTGCCTTTCGGAATTGCTGTCTGTCCCCGTCAACATCACGCTGTCCTCCCTCTGTATTTGCCCGGGAACAGAGCAGCCTCTAAACGCCACCCTCATTTGCCAGGTATGTTATTGGGGGTACACGTAGCTAGAAAGAGTTATTTATGTGAGTATTAGGATACAGGGAACTGCGGGACAGTAAGGGGAACAGAAAACAGAGAATATGAGGAAAGGAATTGCTGCCACCAAAAAGCTTACAACGTACGCTGGGTTGAGAGAAATACAGTGAGATCTGTACATAGTATGTAGACTTATAGTGTACAGCCGCCAAGAAGTTAAGTGTGGTTGGAGTAGACAGTATGGTCACAGAAAACCCCAAAACTGGCTGACTCGCAATGTTCTTTCTAATTCTGATTTCACCTCCGTGGTGGAGGCTGACACACAGGTGGATAATGCCTTCCTTCGTTTTGCTATTGTGGTTGAACATCCGGATGCTTTTTGACACTGATTTGATTTGCTCTCCCCGGTGCCTGGGACATCCATTACCGGAGACTCTCACAGCCGCCACGCTTCTAAGTTCTTCATCATTAAGCGTCTCACATTCTATCTGCTCTGAATGTTACATTCGCCTATAAACCTGTACAGTACAGTATTATCTTAACTGTCATGAAATATCTGGTAAATATAAGGTATCGCCCTGTTCATGTAATGTAACCATGTATCTGTCATCTAACGCTGTGCCCAGGACATACGTGGAAACGAGAGGTAACTCTCACTGTATTACTTCCTGGTAATCACATTTTATAAATAAAATAAATAAAGAATTTCATAGAGAACAGCGATTTATTTAAATCGGTGATTTATTTTAAACCTTTTCATTTAAACAAACTCTATACTTGATTTGCAATGGGACATAAAGACAAACCTGACACACTGACTTTCCAATATACGCCATTTCCACAAAAAACACCCACAATCCCCTTCACAGAGCAGACCCCTATAACATCCACACCATGTGAGTTTAATATTGATAGTTAGTGGTGTGATTAATTTTTTTTAACAAACGGTTCTTACTGGGGCGGCGGGCGGCGTCTAACAGCATCCCTGGCATTATTTCCCTGCAAAGCCTCTCAAAATGGCCGCGTGGCGTCACATGATGCGCGTTTGCCATGACAACGGACGCCGAGTAACGTCGTCACGTAGTGTCTGTTGCCATGGCAATGGACGTCACTTGATGCGGCTACGTCACGCGGCTTTCCCGTTGGCATGGCAAAGTGGCGCATTTGATGCCGCGCGCCATATTAAGAGGCATTGCAGGGAAATAGATGCCGGAAGATGCTGTCAGACGCGCCGCCAATTACGCATCGGTTCGGCGAACTTGTGAAATTTTAGTAACAGGTTTGCGCGACACCGCAGAATCCCACCACTGATCTATCAGGAGCAGAAGTATATCTCCAGATCCATTGCTGCAGAGAAGGGATCAGTACGGTGATATTACCAGGACCGGCACATGGTTGGGATAATCTGGTCTCAGAGACATTATAGGTTGATGCCACTGATCCCAACTTCTGTTTACCATCTCCTAGAGCAGAGGTGGCCAACTCCAGTCCTCAAAGGCCACCAACAGGCCGGTAGATGGGATATCCCTGCTTCAGCAAGGTGGCTCCGTCATTCTGACTGTGCCACTGATTAAGCACCTGTGCTGAAGCAGGGATATCCCAATACCTGGCCTGTTGGTGGCCCTTGAGGACTGGAGTTGAACCACCCCGTGTCCCAGAGTTATGGTAGGTGGGTTTTTGCTTGGGAGGCTTCAGCTGATACACGTGTGCAGTTAGCTGGCAGTCAGACATAACGATCAGGTTAACCCAGGGAACCACGCCTGTTACTATCATTTTGTAGTGGGAAAGTCTCTTAGGTTCGACATTTTGTTGTATGTAAACTAACTGATTGTCTGTCTTTCTCTTGTGGATTAACCCTGCTGCCATCCTCCTACCGCCCATTGCAGCCTGGAAGCTGTGTGCTCTTCCACCTGTGTTGCAGTATCTCTAGTACATCACACTGCTTTGGCTTTGTATGTGCAGTTAAAGCTATACCTGGATATTTGGGTATTATTCCATTGGAACACCTACAGCACATCTATACACTGATCTTTTAACCCAGGGTGGCCAATCCAGTCCTCAAGGGCCATCAATGGTCAGGTTTTCTGCATATCCCTGCTTCAGCAAAGTGATTTCAGTCAGTGACTCGGTTATTATGGCTGCACCACCTGTGCTGAAGCAGGGATATCCTGAAAACTGACTGTTGGTGGCTCTTGAGGACTTATGTTGGCTACCTCTGGTTTTTTAAACGGTGCATATGCTGATTTGCATGTATACATGTCCTTTGCAGCGCGATGGAACTCTGGCAGGGGAAAGTTATAAAGCAGGTACACCCCACTACGGAATAAAAGGTGACCTGAATGTTTCCCAGGAAGGAAAATACCGGTGTGTTTCAATATATAAGAAACCCTCTATCAAGGAAGAAAGAAATCGGGGTAAATAATTGCAAATAATGGATTTGTGGTTTCTATGTGCTGCCCTTGTTCAGTGTTGCATCTCTTGCTGGCCACCTCTCTCTGCTGACGGGGCCCTGGGTGAACAGGGAAAGGGGTGTGGTTTAATAATAACAATAATAATAATAATAATAATAATAAAATTCAGAATAGAAACTTCCTGTCTGCCAGTCATCCAGGAAGAGGAAGTTCTGTAAATGACATTGGTATCTGATGGCCGAGCTTACTGTACCGTAAACAATCTCGCCAAGGTTGTAACTACAGTTATTCAAGTGGCTATAACTTTAAATAATTTATATCAGTTTTATTTGTATGGCACCAACGTATTCCACAGCGCAGTACAATGTGGGAGGGAGGGCAATAACATTGTATGACACCCCTCCCCCCACCCCTCAAAAAAATAGTAAATATGTCAAGACAAAACAGAGACAATAGGAAGAGGGTCACGGACTCAAGGAGCTCCCAAGGTAGAATAGGGGGGCTCAACTCTAGTCCTCAAACCCCATCTCCAACAGTTAGGTGTTCAGGATATCGCTGGCTTCAGCACAGGGTGGCTCAATCAGCCCCTGGTTCAGCACAGGTGGTCAATGCCTCTGATTGAGCCACCTGTGCTGAGCTGGATATCCTGAAAACCTGACCCTGGGGAGGGGAGGAGGCGGAGGGGGTGGCTTGAGGATGGAGTTGAGCACCCCGGATCTAGAAGGAGCAGGGTGAAGACACAATGAGTAGGTGTGTGGTGTTTCTGAAGAAGGTCTTTAAAAAATAAAACCAATTCTAAAGGATACTCCTGCGTGTGGGGGTGTAGCCTGCCCTGAAGGTTAGACGTAGGCCTGGTGTTCTGTAACGTTTCTCTCGGAGTTCCTGCGCACATTCTACCCAGGGGACTTGTTAAAGAATTAAAGAATGCAAAAAGCTGTCTGCTTAAAAGCAAGATGCCGGCTTTCTACTTTTGTTCCATGTTTCGTTTTTCATCCCCCTTTCTCCTTTAATCTTCTGCGCTAATGCTCATTTTGTTTTCCACTTTCCGTCAACTGTTTTACACACACCACGTTCACGCGGCACGTTTAGGGTTGGCGTCCTTCATATGCTGGGACATGGGGTGGCCAACTCCAGTCCTCAAGGGCCACCAACAGGTCCGTTTTTTTAGGATAGCCCTGCTTCAGCCACGGTGTGTGTAATGAGCCACCTGCGCGAAGAGGGATATTCTAAAAACCTGGCCTGGTGGTGGCCATGAGGACTGAGTGCTCACCCGGGTTGCATATTAAAAGGGATCACGTGATTATCATTTAGATTAAAACATGAGATGACCCCAAAGATTTAAATGAAACCACCAGTTTTCTCCATTGACTTTCACAGGATGCATATGTTAGATTCCTTCTTTATCCAATGTCCTCACCTCTCTTCTCTCTCTTCTCTCTCTCCTCTCTCTCAAGATCATTGAGCAGTAATCCATTTAGGTGGGATCAGTGGGTGGGAACGTGGACAGTGGGTGGGAACTGTGGGATCAGTGGGTTGGGAACGTGGGATCAGTGGGTTGGGAAAAGTGGGATCAGGGGGTTGGGACGGGGATCAGGGGTTGGGAACGTGGGATGGGTCAGTGGTTGGGAACGTGGGATCAGTGGGTTGGGAACGTGGGATCAGTGGGTTGGGAACGTGGGATCAGTGGGTTGGGAACGTGGGATCAGTGGGTTGGGAACGTGGGATCAGGGGTTGGGAGGAACGTGGGATCAGTGGTGGGAACGTGGGATCAGTGGGTTGGAACGGTGTGCTTCTGTGTGACTCGGTCACGTTTCATTTTGTCTTTTATTCTCAAAAGCCACACTATGCAGTAGCCTTCACTTACATGCACCCTGTGTTTGTGTGGAGAATTGTATTGTGGGGGTAAGAAAGATGTGGTAACGCACAGTGGATGTGTGGAACTTGCTGAGCTGGACCCAGGAGCGGGTACTGAGCCAGGGGAACTGTAGGTTTTGTTTCAAGTTTTGTTATCTTTTAATTGACCTATATACGATGAGCCCAGAGGGTTCTATAGAATCAGCTGTCACACGCGCGATACATCATAGGCTCAGGGGTTCACCCTTCGTAACATACCAGGTGACTATAGACGTCAATTAGATCATCCTATTAGTATTCGGAAACCGACAATTAAATAAGCAGTTCCTCGTACTGTTTTATTCTTTCCTGGTTTCAGAGATGGTTACTGGTTTAAAAACTCCGTTGGGCCAATCAAAATGGCTGTCAAATCTCTGGCCAATAGGAAGCTGCAAATCATTGGTTGTGGATTCCTATTGGATGGCCATTTTAAATCCCCTTTAAAAAAAAAAAACAAAAAAAAAAACAGGACGTAACACTAAATTCCCTGGGAAGTATCTCCGGGAGGGAGTGGGGGGAGGGAGGAGAGGGAAGAGGAGAGGAAGAGGAGAGGAGAAGAAGTGTCATTCAGCTCTGGAGGGACCCCCCAGGTCCCACCTGTAAATAAAATTAGAAGTTTAGGGTGGGTTCCTTTACCACATTAATGTCATCATCCTTTTTAGTATGTAGAATCACCCATCCGACACATCAGTGACACCAACCATTACTTCAGTGGGATCACCCTAACACGGGGGTGACCAACTCCTGACTAAGAAGAACTCTCCCAACAGGTCGGATTTCGGGATATCCCTGCTTCAGAACACGTTGGCGAGCCACGATTGAGCCGCCCTGTGCTGAAGCAGGGATACCCTTAAAACCTGACTGTTGGGAGGGGTCTGAGGACTGGAAGTTGAGCACCCCTGACCTAACATATACCCCCCCCCCCCCCATCCATAACTTCAATAGGGCAACCCTCTTAAAATCTGAGTATCCTGTTCAGATGTAGCAGGAGAGAGGCCAGCCCACACGAGATCCTGCCGGTCTCTCCGCTCTGAATGGGTTAGAGAAGAAGCAGTGAATGGGTTAGAGGGCTAGCGTGAATGGTAGAGAGTCGCAGTGAATGGGTTAGAGAAGATAGCAGTGAATGGGTTTAAGAGAAGCTAGCAGTGAATGGGTTAGAGAAGCTAGCAGTGAATGGGTTAGAGAATCAGAATGAGAAGCTAGCAGTGACGGGGTGTAGAGACTCTGGCAGTGTCAGGGGCATTCTAATTTGGGCTATCTTACATTTTCATTCCGCATTCCCACAATCTTTTCTGTTCCTCCTCTGACTCCGATGCTTCACCCAAAATATAACCCTCCCCCCCCTCCCCTCCAAACTACCCACACCCCATGGTGACTTAGCAAAACTTGAACAGGCGCTGCCAAGCGTATCCGTCTATCTCTTCACCGCTCACATCTATAACACTGCTGCCAAGCGGGCGTACAAAGCAATGCAGGCGGCGAAGGGTTAACCTTTTCCAGCAATGCCAAACAAGTTTAAGCGGACATTTAATTTTTTTTTCCTCTGTTTTTTTCTTTTGGGATCCGCAGTAATCTTCGCTTTTAGGGAAATATTGATTTGTGAAATAGTATTATTTTGAATAATAAAAAAAATGAAATAATCTTGTTAAGGCCCTCTAAAACTTGTGCGCCTTCCCCGGCCGGCAGAAAATCGCCATGGTGCCGAACGCGGAATTATAACCGCAGCAGGATTATATATTATTAGGCCGCTTTAATGCAAACAGCATGCCGTGTTTTATGATATTTGTCCCTTTGTGTATGAGTTTTACACAAAGGAAGGAACGGTCCTTGTGTTTTGTTTATAAAAAGGAAGCGCAGAAATGTTTTAAGCCTTTACTCATTTTATTTTTATGGAGGGTTTAGAAATTTTGCCTCAGTGATTATGTAAAATAGCAAATGCAAACCACTTGTGGTACATTCACGCGTCTCAGACAGGTCTGCACTCTGCCTGTCCCATTATGTGTCATACAGGGCTTCTCTGGAGCTAAGGATCTGGTAAATGACATGCAAATGAGCGCACCAGTGTCACTTTTGCTTCTACCTGTTTTAACATTACGTAAGCTGCAAAATGGTGTTGTCTTCTCTTTTATGATCCAGTTACAAATATGAACTCATTGGGTTTGGTGCCGTCTTTAGCATTTCCACCTTTTCCCACACAAAAGCCGCTGTCGCAGACCTCTTCCATCTTTCCAGTAACTACTAAAGTGTATCCATGCATTGGTTGTCATCCTTCACATTATTCCTGCATTTGTATTTTGATGCGTCTGCAAAAATAAGTAAAAAAAAAAAAAAATAGAAAGTTTGTGTGGTGGGTGAGCGCTTCTTGTATATTTGCTGAGTGGAAGTGGGGGCATCTTGTTGTGTGGTGGGGCGTGTCCTCCGTGCTAATCGCCGCCGCTTGTTTCCCAAGGTTGAACAGTTGGCCTTGTGAGTGATGATGGAACAGCAGAGCGCGGTCCAGGACACCATCGCCGCCTTCCGATTATAATGAGTCAACAGGTAACTTCATTCTAACCTGTGTGTTGTGAGAGAGAGGGAATACATGCTCCTCATATTACACCAGGACAGGACAGGTAACCTTCATTCTAACACTGTGTGGGTGTGTGTGAGACCGGGAATACATGCTCCTCATATACAACCAGGACAGGACAGGTCAACCTTCATTCTAACCTGGTGTGGGTGTGTGAGAGACGGGAATACATGTCCTTTCTCACCAGGACAGGACAGGTAACACTTCATTTCTAACTGTGTGTGGGTGTGTGAGACCGGGAATACATGCTCATATATACACCAGGACAAGGACAGGTAACCTTCATCTAACCTGTGAGAGGACCGGGGGAACATTGCTCCTCATATACTCCAGGAAAGGACAGGTAAACCTTCATTCTAAACTGTGTGTGTGTGTGTGAGACCGGGAATACATGCTCCTCAATAAACACCAGGACAGGACAGGTAACCTTCATTCTAATCTGTGTGTGTGACCGGGAATACATGCTCCTCATATACACCAGGACAGGTAACCTTCATTCTAACCTGTATGTGTGAGACCGGGAATACATGCTCCTCATATACACCAGGACAGATAACCTTCATTCTAACCTGTGTGTGTGAGACCGGGAAGTAACATGCTCCTCATATACCCAGGAAGATAACTTCATTCTAAACTGTGGTGTGTGAGACCGGGAATAACATGTCCTCATATACACCAGGACGGACAGGTAACATCATTCTAACTGGTGTGTGGTCCGGGAATACATGCTCCTCATATACACCAGGACAGATAACTCTTATTCTAACCTGTGTGTGTGTGTGGTGTGTGTGTGGGTGTGTGTGTGAGACCGGGAATACATGCTCCTCATATACACCAGGACGGACAGGAACCTCATTCTAACGTGTGTGTGTGTGTGAGACGCGGGGAATACATGCTTCCTCATATACCCAGGACGGACAGGTAACCCATTCTAACCTGGTGGTGACCGGGAATACATGCTCCTCATTAACACCAGGACAGGACAGGTAACCATTCTCTAACCTGTATGTGTGGACCGGGAATACAGCTCCTCATATACACCAGGACAGGACAGGTAACCTTCATTCTAACCTGTGTGTGTGAGAGCGGGATACATGCTCCTCATATACACCAGGACAGGACAGGTAACCTTCTTCTAACTGGTGTGTGTGTGTGTGTGGAGAGCGGGATACATGCTCCTCATATACAACCAGGACACAGGACAGGTAACCTTCATTCAACATTGGTGTGTGTGTTGCCGGGGAATACAGCTCCTTCATTATACACCAGGACAGGACAGGTAAACCTTATTCTACCTGTGTGTGTGACCGGGAATACATGCTCCTCTTATACACCAGGACAGGACAGGTAACTTCATTCTAACCTGTGTGTGTGAGAGACCGGGAATACACATCCTCATATACACCAGGACAGGACAGGTAACCTTCATTCTAACCTGGTATGTGTGAGATGGGAATACATACTCCTCATATCACCAGGACAGGACAGGTAACTTTCATCTCTGTGTGTGTGTGTCGGGGAATACATGCTCCTCATATACACCAGGACAGGTTAGCCTTCATCTAACCTGTGTGTGTGGTGAGAGGGGGAATACATGCTCCTCATATACACCAGGACGACAGGACACCTTCATTCTACCTGTTGTGTGAGACCGGGGAACACATGATCCCTCATATACACCAGGACAGGACAGGACAGGTAACCTTCATTCTATATGTATGTGTGATGTGTGAGACCGGGAATACATGCTCCTCATATTACACCAGGACAGGACAGGTAACCTCATTCTAACTGTGAGAGACGGGAATACATGCTCTCATATACACCAGACCGGACAGGTAACCTTTAGCTAACCTGTGTGTGTGACCGGGAATACATGCTCCTATAGACACCAGGACAGGACAGGAAGGTACCTTCATTCAACCTGTGTGTGGTGTGTGTGTGAGACGGGGAATACATGCTCCTCATGTTACACCAGACAGGACAGGTAACCTTCATTCTAACCTGTAGGGTGTGAGACGGGAAAACATGCTCCTATATCACAGGACAGGAAAGATCCTTCATTCTAACGTGTGTGGTGTGTGTGGACCGGGAATACATGTCCTCATATACACAGGACAGGACAGATAACCTTCAATCTAACGTGTGTGTGTGTGTGAGAGCGGGGAATACAGCTCCTCATATACACCAGGACAGGGACGGTAACCTTCATTCTAACGTGTGTGTGTGGTGTGTGAGACCGGGAATACATGCTCCTCATATACACCAGGACAGGACAGGTAACCTTCATTCTAACCTGTGGGTGTGAGACCGGGAATACATGCTGATTTACCATCCTCCTCTGGCAGTGTTAGGATACTATAGAGCTCATATGGGAGAAGCTGTAATACAGAGAATAAGAGCTGTAATACAGGGATATCCTATGGTGATGTATAAGCGCTGTATTACAGGATAATCCCATGATGTTTGGGATAAAAGCTGTAATACATGATGTCCTATGGTGGATGGTATAAAAGCTGTAATATGCAAGTTACCACAGCCCCTCAATCCTCTCCAGCCAAGATTTTAGCCCCAAAACAAACGATACAGAAAGATGCAAGACCTTTCTTTTAGAATAAAAGGCAACAAGTTCTGGCGAAGCTGCAATAAGGCGTTTATTTTCCCCCAAACACCATGTTCCTCGCCCGGTGCCGAGCCCTCGCCATATATCCCATCACATTCACAGATCTACTGCTTCCCAACCATTTACCCTGCAGGCACATCTTCACTATTACTGTAAATATTTCGCCCCCCATTTAATTAACAAATGCTAATGTTTAGCCGCCTACTTTCCCCCGGAATTGGTCTCAGAGGGGGCGAAGGGATAGCACCATTAGTAAATCTGTGCCTTTGTAGTTGTCACCACACACAAGGACGTCTGGAATGTGCCTGTATTTGGGCTCTCAGGCGGTAGCAGGGGTTCGGGGGCTGGCAGTACATTTATAAGTACTCGGCATTCATTATACACTCATTATAACTGCTGCAGAAAAACACAGATTTGCTAGTGAGCTCTGGGGAAATGTCTCCTCTACTGGTGGAGATGGGGGACTGCAGCCGTCCTGACATTGGGATGTTTGTGTCTAGGATTGGTCCAGCGATTGCGTCATCGTTCAGAGGGATCAGAATGGATTTGGCTTACACGGTCAGCGGAGACCGAATTGTCCTGGTCCGTCGGTCGGCCGGGTGAGAGCACTCTCTCTATTACATGCTTGGAACATATTATGCAGTATGTGGTGCTGAGCCTCACAGGAAGATGACATTGTTACTGACACATTATTGTACATTCCTCTGTGTGCCGAGACCTTTCTGGAGGAAGTTTATTGTATATCCACGTGGTGTTATTCTACTGGTTTCCCTCTCCATACACTCACTCACTCTGTCACTCACACACTCTCTCCTCACACTCTCTCACTCACACTCTCTCACTCACCACGTCTAACGCCACTCGCCTCCCCACTGAGCGGCTACTCTCTCTGCTCACCCTCACGCACTCTCTCAATTCTCTCTTGCTCACACACTACCACTCTCTCATCTCTCTTGCACCTCACTCTCTTACTCTCCTCGCTCAAACTCTATCTACACACTCGACGAGAGCTCCCCGCTATCCGACGCGCACTCAGCACGCGCGCGTTCTCTCACGCACCGAGCGCTTCTCATACCACGACACAGACGCGCTCTCTCAACGCTACAGACGACGCTCTCTCACGCAAACCTCAGGACTCGCTCTCCTCACGGACGCAGAGCGCCTCGCACGCACGGGAGACGGCTTCACGCACGGAGAACGACCTCAGCGCCGCAGACGCGCTTTCACGAAACGACAGACGCGCTCTCACGCACGGAGACGCGCTCTCACGCACGGAGACGCGCTCTCACGCACGCAGACGCGCTCTCACGCACGCAGACGCGCTCTCACGCACGCAGACGCGCTCTGTCACGCACGCAGACGCGCTCTGTCACGCACGCCAGCACGCGCTCTGCACGCACGCAGCGCGCTATGTCAACGCACGCAGACGCGCTATGTCACGCACTCCATCCCTAGCATCGCGACATGCCCGCACGATCAGCCACTGCGCTCGCAAGCGCTCTAGATCCAGTCGCACTCCAGTCGCATGGCTCAGCACTCCAGTCGCACTGCGCTCGCACTCCAGTCGCACTGCGCTCGCACTCCAGTCGCATGCGCTGCCTCATCACTGCCTAGCCTACGTCGCACTGACGCTCGCACTCCAGTCGACGCGATGCACTCAGTTGCACTGCGTCGCACTCCAGTCGCACTGCGCTCGAATACGCGCAATTCCGCATCGCAGCTGCCATGTCCACGCACACGCTCGCACTCCAGTCGCACGCACGCGGAAATGACATGCAAATGAGCACACTGTGCCACCTGTTATCTCAAGCTCACATTACATGAACAACCCTTAGCCAATGCATGCTGCTTTAGACACAGCTTTTAAGCAAGGACTTGGGAGATGCAAAGCCAGTAATCCCACTCACAGACATGTTTCAACCTTGATGGGTCTCATCAGTGTGAGGTTGGTTGCTGGCATTTGCTGCTTTGAGATTAAGAGTAGGTAATCACCACACTTATTAAGGTTATGGTGGGTAAAAAAGTGACAAAAACCCTCCACAGGTGTGGTGATTACCTACTCTTAATCTCAAACCAGCAAATGCCAGCAACCA
>WSYH01001551.1:0-116746 GCA_036426205.1 Ascaphus truei
ACTATACTTTTTACTCCCACCCCCACGACGTTTACAGCAGAATCGACTACTTCTTTATTTCTAGTAGACTGGTCCCCTTGGTCGCTCAGGCTTCGATCTATGATATTTCATGGTCAGACCATGCGCCTATAGAGCTGAGGTGCAACCAAATTCGCCCTGATAGACCCGGTGCAAATTGGAAGTTAAACGAGTCTCTCCTCAAGATCCCAGATATATGCGACTCAGTCGGAGAGGAGATAGATCAATTTTTCACGACCAATTATGGTTCGGTGAGCAGCGACCTCACCCTCTGGGAGGCCCATAAGGCAACCATAAGAGGCACATTAATTAGCATCGCAGCCCGTAGAAAGAGAGAGCGTAATAAGAAGATAGTAGTCCTCCAATCCAAATTAAGTTCCCTCACATCAAGACACAAACTGACACAAGATCCAGGGGTCCTATTAGAGTTAAAGAACACCAAAATCGCATTAAATCTACTAATGGTCTCCCAGGCTGATAAGTCTATGAGTTGGTCACAGAGGAAATTTTACGAAAAGGGGAACAGGCCGGATACCATGCTAGCGCGCAAACTAAACACTAGACAGCCTAATTATAACATACAGGCGATACGTCTGAAAGACGGCTCCTCCACATCCAACCCAAAAAGCATAGTCGAGGAATTTAAAGCATTCTATGAAAATTTATATAATGGAGAGAAAGTGGCACATAATCACAAAACGGCAAGGGCCATGGAAGATTTTCTAGCACGGTCCAACCTAACAGGGCTGAGCGCGCAGGACAGAGAGGGGTTAGAGGCTGATTTTACTTTAGAAGAACTTACCCAGGTCATCACCGACCTCAAACCCTCCAAGGCCCCGGGGCCAGATGGGTTTTCGGGGCAGTATTATAAGGTGTTCGCTGAGAACCTAGCCCCATGGCTGCTCCGTATGTATAATGCTGTTTTAGCAGGAGCCCCGTTCCCGGAGCAGATGCTTCAGGCGTCAATCTCAGTTATTTATAAACCGGGAAAGATCCGCAGGACTGTAAAAGTTATAGACCAATTTCCCTAATTAATACAGATGTCAAAATATATGCCAAACTACTGGCCAATAGATTATGTCTCATCCTGCCCAGACTCATACATCCAGATCAAGTCGGCTTTATAATGGGTAGACAAGCTGCGGACAACACCCGACGAATCATTGATCTGCTAGAAATAGCCACTAATCAGAAATTAAACATTATGATGTTGAGTCTGGATGCCGAAAAAGCGTTCGACAGGATAGACTGGCCATACTTAAAACAGACACTTGGGGCATTCGGCTTTGGGGAAAGGGTGAGTGGGGCGATAATGTCGCTATACTCGGGCCCCGCAGCCAAGGTCATACATCAGGGTTTCCCCTCTAATCTATTTCAAATTAAAAGCGGCACACGACAGGGGTGCCCGTTATCCCCCCTGTTATTCGCCCTATGTATGGAACCTTTAGCTGCGCAAATCCGTAACAACCCGGATATTTCAGGGATTACGGTGCATTCACAGTCACATAAGATTGCCCTGTATGCAGACGATATACTGCTGCTGATCTCCAAGCCTCTAACCTCCCTGCCGAACCTATTTGACCTGTTAGATAAATTTAATAGAATATCAGGATTCAAAATCAACCAAACCAAATCAGAGGCCCTAAATATTAGCCTCCCAAAGGAAACTGAAAAGCTACTGAGTCTGAACTTTAATTTCAATTGGCAACCAAAACATATTAAATACCTAGGGGTCTACATCACCAAAAATTACAGGGACATCTATGAGGCTAATTACCCCAAGCTAATCAAGACACTAAAAGCAGATTTAAAAAAATGGATGCCCTACAAGATCTCCTGGATAGGTAGGATACATAGTGTAAAGATGAATCTCCTCCCCCCGTATCCTATATTTGTTTCAGACTCTACCAGTGCCACTTAGACTGAAGGATATACTCTCACTTCAGTCTGATATCTCCGAATTTATCTGGGGAGGGAAAAAACTGAGAGTAAATAAGACAATTATGAGAAAAACCACGCGGACAGGAGGCCTAGCGGTACCTTGCCTGGTCTCTTATTACAAAGCGGCGCAATTGTGTCAACTCACACAATGGCAGACCAACCCTGATCTGAAAAGATGGGTGGATCTGGAAAAGAGGGCTTGTGCCCCATTAGAGATAGAGAATTTGCTCTGGTTACCCAAAACAGCTATTAAATGGGCTGAACGGCCGCTCTCCTCGGTGGCCAACTCACTGTCGGTATGGGAAACCACGAAATATAAACATACCCTGACCTCAAGGCGCTCTAGGATGGCCCCTTTATGGGGCAACCCTGACTTTGCACCGGGACTAGTGGCAAATGCCGCAGGGCCTTGGAAAAGATACGGTTATCTTAGGTTAAGGGACCTGGAGGGTATACCGAACAAAGTTAAATCATTCGAACAAATCCGATCTGAAAAAAACGTCCCACATTCCGAATTTTTCCGCTACCTCCAGGCCAGAGCGTTCTTCACCAAAAACTCCCCCTTCCCGCCACTAACCACATTTGAAAAGCTCTGTCTGACGAAAACAGACACACAGGGACTTACATCGCAGATCTATAGAGAAGTGGTCGGTTCTGGGAGCTCACAGCAACGACAAAAACTGACGTACCAAATTAGATGGGAAACAGACTTAGGGGAGGAACTGGAGGAGGACGAATGGACGGCTATTTTAGAGGCTACTGCTAAGAGCTCCATATGCACTACTTTGAAGGAGAATGCATATAAAGTATTGATGAGGTGGTATCTCACCCCACTAAAATTATCAAGGTTTGTCACAGGATACTCCCCGCTGTGTCCCAAACAGTGCGGAGAATCGGCGGACCTGTTACACATGCTGTGGTCTTGCCCTCGGATCTCACACCTGTGGGATGAGATTAGACATTGGATCCGGAGGATTTTTGACCTCGCAATTCCCCCTGATCCGTGGCTGTTCCTATTGAACAGACCATGGAAGGGTCTTTCAAAAGCAGGTAATAAACTAGTTGCACATTTTGCAACAGCAACAAGGTGCGAGATCGCAGCTATGTGGAAACAACCAGAGATCCCAAGTATCCCAAAAATTCGAAATCGATTATGGTACATATGCCAGATGGAGAAATTGACGAGTCTGGTCAATGACACTGGCGAAAAATATATAAAAGTCTGGACGCCTTGGCTGGAACAGACAGACATCCCAGGGGTTGAGGTAGCCACGATATGGCAGTGCTTATTCCAAGTGCATTCTCGTACAAAGTAAGCGGAACGGACTACGAGACCTAGTTGAGGACACGCCATGTGAACACCTTGGGTGGCCCTGGAAGTCGGCAAACAATCGTGTAGAGTACATCTACTAGCCACCTATGGGAAAGTGGCAGTGCAGCGTGCCCACGCCCCCCCCCTTCCCTCCTTCCCACCCTCCCCCGCCTTAATTTACCCTTTTTTTTTTTTTTATGTGTTGTCCCCCCAAGTTTAAAATACATAAATATCCCAACTGGTTATAGAGATACCATGTTCAACGCATGAACACTTAGGGCTCCAGAAGGAGAATGTAGCAGTATCGTACATGAATGTAATACTGTGAATGTTCGTGTTATTTGTATTGCGATGCTATTTATATTGAAAATCTTCCAATAAACTTGAAGTTATAAAAAAAAAAAAAACTAGACAGGCATTAATAAATAGCCAGCTGCGAATTTCTGGACTTTCAATAAAAGGTGCTCTGCTTCTGGCCCTCATGCTACAGTAGACATATTACTGTGATTGTAGTATATTAACTGGAATATATAGCAGTTATTATTAGTATTGATATGTCTGTGAAAAATAACCCCATGAATAATGATTAAGCTTCCAGAACAGTTTATTTGTAACTCTGACAATTTTTGGCAAGGACAGTTAGGGATAATATATCCTTTGCTGTTCTCCAGCATCAGCAGAACACACAACAATAGCAGCAGTCACACACTGGATGCAATTGCATAACAATAAAGTTCAATATATATATATAACAAAAATAAAGTAAAATAATTCCCTTGTAATGAATGAAGATTCTGTTGATGACAATGAGGTTGTTTCCGATGCTGCTAAAGACTGTGATTTAAGTTACATTGGGGGTGGTGGTTGTTGTGCCTTGGGCAATGAAGAATATGACAATGTTTCAGATAAAAGTAATGATACTGTGATCGTTCTTCACAATTTTGAAAATACAGACAAGGAAAGCGATCAATACATGCGGTAATAATAATAACAAAATCCTGATCATGATGATGTCGACCCCCCCATGGACAACGCCTCCTGCACCACGACATAGATGGCCAGATTACATTCACAAATTCATTCACAAACAGCAGTTATGTCTTCCATTGTCCATACTTAAGCAAATACAACAACAAGAGCCATTATGTGGTGTTATTTTAAACTCCCCAAGTATTGTGTTAAAGCTACATGTTGCTTAGGCTGAGTCCATGCTCCCTGCTTGCTCGCTGAGGCGCGCTGAGGCGCGCTGAGGCGCGCTGAGGCTCAGGGAAAGCGGGAGCTTTCCCTGGCCTTGTGGTTGCTTACCGCACGCGCCGTCAGCGGGCCGTCAGGGGGCGGGCCGGGGGCGGGCGCGTCACTGGCCTGGGGCAGTCGCGCCGGCAAGCGGGGGAATTTTAAATTCCCCTAAGACCTGCGCAAGCACGCGGAAGCGCAGGTGAGCCCCTACTAAAGCCGCTCTAATTGCGGCTGTAGGGCTCAGTGCTGAGCGGGAGCGCGCGTCAGCACGCTTCCGCCAGCAAGCAAAAAACATGGCCGAGGCCTTATGTAGAACATTTGTCAAAAGGGGTAGGCCAGGTACTCATCTTGGCATCTCTTCTTTAAGAGCTCACATAACCCGCCAGCACCACACAAAGTGGCAGGCAACCTTTTATAGCCAGCATAAGACAAAGGGGGCAGAAGCAATCAGACAACACAGTACAATGACACAGGTGGAGATGGAGACAATATGGGTCACTGGTGTCAACCCCAACACAATCGTCTTATGGTGGCAATGCATTTGATCATGTTGATTTAGGTTATTTTAGTGTAACAGGGTTGATGATAATCAATAGTGATGATGATTATGACAGTTTGGGTGCAAGACGTGCTCCTGCACCGCATCAGTTTGCAAAGCAGACATGATGATGTGAGTGCTAATGCACCGAGTACTAGTACTAGCAGACTGATTTTCAGAACCCCAATGCAACAGCAACAGCCCACAGTTTGGGAAGCATTTGAGAATTATAATTATTTTTAAACTTTTTACATATTTTTTTCAAGGTATTTTCTTTCAATATTTTTTATATATTTTTTTAATAAAAAAACAAGAAACTAAAACAAAAAATGACTGAGGGAGGAGGCTCAGTAACAGTGTAACTGCAGAAGAACCAAGGCAGCAGTGTTCAAAATATGTCAAAGGAACAAGGCCATGTAGAAAGCAGCATGTGGATTTCATTGTTTGAAAAAGGAGATATCCTAAGCTGATGTTTTTCCACAGGGGTATCATGTCCTAGTAGACATCCCGAAAGGACTATCTGCAATGTGCAAGTCATTTTTTAATTATATAAAATACAGAAGAATTTACAATGCATTCGATCTCAGACACACTATTGGAGAGGATTGGGGATCCTCACAATTTGACAATATAATGATAGGGTTCCTAAAAATAAAAAGGTTGGAAAAAACACTGTCCTAAGAAGATAACTCCACTCCGATAGTAAGCGTTCCTCTGCCTCGTGTCCTGCAGGACACGAATCTCTGCTAAGTTCATCGGCAGAGCCACCATTATCACCAATGTCACCCTCATCTTCCCCAATTGTCACTGGGGGACACCCTGAACCATGTGGGACAGCAGTCACAACATTCTCACTGCTAGAAGGGCTCTCTGCTACCCAACCCACTTCTCCTGCTTGCGTTTGCACCTTTGAACCTGAGCTACTGTTGAAGCTTCCAGTACACAAGCTAGAGCAGTGGGTGGAGCCATAGATATGCTGGGCGTAGCAGATTGAGATGGTGCAGCTGAAACCAGATCCAAGGCCAATTGTCTAAACCTGTTATTGTAGTCACCAAAACATTAGACATGGGACCTGATTGGGCACCCCTGACACCTGCACCACCTTCAAGCACACAGAACACGTCCAGATACATCTACTAATCGCGCAACTGTTCAAGCAACAGGTGGTCCTGTGTGCTGGAAGCCTCAGCATTCTCTGTTACTGTCTGGAAGGAATCAGGTCAATGATGACAATGAGGAAATTGCATGGGAAAAACTGACACTGAAATTGCAGTTTCAGACAGAGTCAAAGAGCAAATCAAAGCAATAAACCGCTTCCTCTCAAACAGGGCTCCTTTACACAACAACCTGTTCCCCTGACACAGGCTGAACAGGTACAGGTGATGTATGTGTAAAATGGAGCACAGCCACAGCAGGACAAAAACAGAAGATAATCAAAGGGTAATTCCCATAAAAATATATATTTATTAAGCTCTCTGTCCCTGGGCTGTGGTCGGTTTAGTTGCATTCCTACCTAAGCCCTGCGGGTCCGCTTCCTTATTTGAGCGAGCACCGTCACATTTTACTCAGCCAAACATGGACCCCGCTGAGGTAGCATGAGCCATATCTCTCCAAAGGGAACAACTTGGAGATCATGAGACATGCCTCGCTCAGCAAAACCAACAGCTGTCACTCATTTCTAGCCGAGTTTAGGGCACTATCATCCAGCTGGATACATTCCAGATGGGTTCTACCCCTGCATCGACATTGCTGGCAGCATCTCCAGCACCAGCTATGTCATCCCCTACATCCAGGGAACCACGGATCCCGACGCCTCTACGTTATGGAGGGGACCCTATGATGTGTAGAGGATTTTTGAATCAGTTTCGATCCAGTTTGAGCTCCAGCACTCCATGTTCTGCACCCATCGATACAGGGTAGCATACGTCATTTTCCTACTGACAGATGAGGCTTTGGCCTGGGCCTCCCCTCTCTGGGAAAATGAATCCCCACTGATTAATGATCGCGCTGCCTTTCCCCAAACATTCCAAAAAGTTTTTGACGCCCCTGGTCGCGTCTCTTCTGCTTCTGCTTTGCTCCTGCAAATCCGGCAAGGAACCCATACTGTGAGCCAGTATGCCATTGTATTCCGTACCCTTGCGGCGGAGACGGGCTGGAATAATGAAGCTCTGCTGGCAGCATTTTTACAAAGGCTTTCTGAGTATTTAAAGGATGAACTGACCTGCCGGGACACCCCTAAAGATCTGGAGGAATTGATTGCTCTCTGTATCAGAATAGATCTCCGGATGCGAGAACGGCAAACCGAGTGAGAACGTCCTTCAAAAACTCCAATAATTCGGCTTATTCCCAATTTCAATATTCCTCTTCCTGCACCTCTCTTAATTGAGGAACCGATGCAATTAAGTGATACCAATTACCTGAGCTTGAGAGAACTAGGAGACGTTACAGGGGGCTGTGCCTGTATTGTGGGCTCAAAGGTCATCATGCCCGAAATTGTCCTAAATCAGGGAAACCCCAGTGCCCAATGAAGATAGCGGAATATTCTCTGGGCATTTCTTCTATTCCTTCTCCATCCCAACCTCTATGGCTCTTCCTGCCATTTTCACTCTACTGGAGACCAGCCTCCATCTTCACTCAGGGTTTTTGGACTCTGGAATCTCCGTTCTTCTGTGACTATGGGTACCACCCTGCTGCCCTTCCTCCTTCCAGTCTTCTCTCTGGAGTTCCTGCAGTGGATAATAAAATCCAAGAACTCCAATTACTCTGGAAGAATATCCAGGCCAATCCGGCCAAAGCTGCCGTCCAGCAAGAAACTCAGGTGAATAAATGTTGTTTATCTCCCCTTTCAAGTGGGAGATAAGGTATGACAGGCTACAAAAAATATCCGTCTGAAACTGCATTCCTCCAAACTCGAGCCCAAATTCATTGGACCTTACAAAATCCTGAAACAGGTCAACCCGGTGGCCTTCAAATTGGACCTTCTGGCTAGCTTAAGGATACCTCCAGTGTTCCATGTCTCCCTCCTAAATCCTTTAGTCCAGAACACCGTCCCTTTTATTCCCCCTTCTCCTAGACCAGGCCTGTACAACTCGTAAAGTGAGAAAGCCTTACTGCTCCAAGGAAAAAAAAATTGGGCCGCACGGGTAAAATCATCATCATCATCATCATCATCATCATCATCATCATCATCATCATCATCATCATCATCATCATCATCATCATCATCATCATCATCATCATCATCTCTCCTCCAGCACCTTATCATCATCATCATCCTCATATATCTCCCCCAGTACCCCTCATCATCATCCTCATATCTCCCCCAGCACCCTTCATCATCATCCTCATATCTCCCCCAGAACCCCTCACTTTCAACCTTTGTGATACTCCTCCCCATCTATCTCTCATACCCCCATCTCTCCCCCTCACCCCTCACCCCTCCCCCTCCACACAAACACACAATACCCCCTGCACACCACACCATCCCACCCCCCCTGCACCACATCCCTCTCCCCCTGCACCTCACTCACTCTCCCCCCTGTCCCCTCCTCACTCTCCCCCCTGCACCTCACTCACTCTCCCCCCCCTGCCACCTCACCTCACCTCCCTCCCCTGCACCTCACATCACTCTCCCCCCCCTGCACCTCCATCTCTCCCCCCCTGCACCTCACATCACTCTCCCCCCCCCCTGCACCTCACATCACTCTCCCCCCTTGCACCTCAACACCCCTCATGCACCTCAAATCACCCCCCATGCACCTTAATTTACCCCCCATGCACATCAAATCACCCCCCATGCACCTCAAATCACCTCCTGCACCTCAAATTCACAACACCCCACCCCCTTGTACCTCAAATCAACCCCCCTTGCACCTCAAATCACACCCTTTGCACCTCAAGCCTACACCCCCCTTTTGAACTCAACATCACCCCCATGCACCTCAAATCACCCCCCATGCAACTCACATCACCTCTCCCCCCCCCAAGCTGGCCCCATGAGGTGTTAGCGTTAGCGGCAAGAAGGTAAGAAGCGTGGGGGGGATCACATCCAACTGCTGGCACTCCTTATGTATCAGCAGAGTGGGTTGGGGATGGGATGGGGGGGCGCGTCACAATGCTAGCGCTCCTTCCCCACCCACAATTCTGGCACTCCTTCCCATTTGTTTCGGCAGAGCGGGTGAGGGGGGAGCGTGTCACAATGCGCTCCTTTTCTCCTGTGTCTGCAGAGCCGGCTGAGGGGGTGGGGGGGGAGTCAGGGAGTCATCACGGGCCGCACAGAGAACCCGCGGACCGTATGTTGTGCAGGCCTGTCCTAGACCATTTTTGATGGATGGTCAGGTGGAATTTGAAGTATTCTTCCACAGCAAAGGGAGCGCAGGATGTTCACAGCGTGGTCATGAAAGAATAAAAGAACAAAACATAGTGCAACCTGTGTGTATATCAGAAGTGTATATGGCTGTAAGATAGTAGCACTCACACTTTTCCCCCAGCAATCAAGCAGTACAGAGACTCTTTCTCTCTCTGAAATGAGCAACCTTCAATGGTGGTTTCCAACACGATACTGTGTCCGTGGGGTAATCCCTCCTTCTGTGTCATGCAAAAAGGATGAAGACTAGCATGGCATTTGAATTTGAAGTATGCCAGATACTGGATTCCCGAAGATCATGTGGCAGGCTGCAATAATTGGTCCATTGGAAGGGTTTTGGACCCAAAGAGAATTCATGGATAAAATCCATGGATGTCCATGCCCCCAAACTGGTCCGGGTGTTTCATCTGAGATTTCCTGCCAAACCGGCTTAGATCGCCCGGAGTCTCTCCTAGAGAGGGGGGGTACTGTAAGGATTCTGCTCGATCTGTGCCGGGTTTTGCTGCCAGTTTGTGTTTTCCAGGCTGCCTGTCCTATCTGTTCAATTTGGCCATTTTGGTTACTGGCAGCTGCACTTCCTGGTGGGAGTCGCCGAGCAAAGTTCTGTGTTTTTGCAGCTCCTGTCAGTCTATGCTGTTGTCTGTTCCTGTTACCTGTTTGGATTCCATGTTTCTGACCCCAAATCGTGACCCCAATGTCTCTGAGATCTGCCTGCCCTGACCTTTTGCCTGGTGCATGGACTTAGCACCACTGCTGCCTGCCCTGACCTTTTGCCTGTACCCTGGACTCCGCACCATTTCCACCAGCCCTGACCCGTGCTTCCATACTGACTACGGATACTCTTACAGGACTCTGTCCCTGGGCTGTGGTCAGTTTATTTGCATTCCCTCCTCAGCCCTGCGAGTCCGCTTCCTGATTTGAGACGAGCACCGTCACAACTTACATTTTTATTTCAATCTTTTTTATTGTTTTTTTGCAGGGTTTTACAGTTTTTTTTTTCCATGTTACATTGGTTGTCAGATATTAACAGCAAGTTATTTTGTACATTTATACATATAGATTATACTAAACAAGCCTTGTGTTATAAATGACGTTTCTATCCTCTAATATCCTACGCATCTATTTGGGGAACATAAGAAACAACTGAAACTCAAAACCCTTCGAAAGGTTTAAGAAGGACAGAGAGAGAAAAGAGATAGTAGCAGAGAGAGAGAGAGGGGAAGAGGTATCGGAATGGGAGAGGGTAGCGGGATGTTGGGGGCTGTGGGGGTGAGGGGAGGGAGATTACTGGGCTTAGAGGAGGGCAGGGGGGTAAGAGGTGGGACACACCAAGTTGTCATCCCCCCTCCAACGAGCCCCCGCCAGACACATAACCGCCCGGATTCCTAACTTCAACTTTTCTTGTTCTTGTGTCCAAATTCTCTTATCTTTTTCTTATTTTGAGATCTTTCTAGTTCTGAAGCCATGGTTCACAAATTTTATAGAATTGTTCCAAATTTTTATTTAACTGGGCCAATAGTTTCTCCATGCGCCTGAACTCTTCACTCTTTTGATAACAGTGCTCCTGGATGGGGCATTTATTTTCTTCCAAGCCACAGTTATTGAGCAGCATGCCGCTGTTAGGACAAAGGAGACCAGCTTTCTCATGGGGGTCTGCAGATTTCTTAGGGGCTTAGCCAGCAAGAAGGTCAGCGGATCTAATGGAACTGTCAGTTCTGTAATCTCTTGAATCATATTTTGGACCATGGTCCAGAATTTCTGAATCTGTGGACAAGTCCACCAAATTTGGGAAATATCTCCTCTCAGGCCACACCCTCTCTAGCATAGTTCGGGTGTTCCTGGAAAGATCTGTCTCAGCCTACATGGAGTTAAGTACTGTACCACTGAAATAAAATGTTACATACAGCTCAACCCCGTTATAGCGCGGTCCGCTATAACGCGGATCCGCATATAACGCGGTTTGAGCATGGACCCCGAATAAAAAAATAATAATAATAATTTAAATGTTTTTTGTTTTTTTAAATTACATTTTTTGCACACTGCACACCCCACTACACTGCACACCCCACTACACTGCACACTGCACACTGCACACCCCACTACACTGCACACTGCATAGCCCACTACACTGCACACTGCACAGCCCACTACACACACTACCAGCACACACTGCACACCCCACTACACTGCACACTGTAAAGCCCACTACACACACTACCAGCACACACTGCACACTGCACACCCCACTACACTGCACACTGGTCACTGCACACTGCATACTGCACACTGCACAGCCCACTACACACACTACCAGCTGCACAGCCCACTACACACACTGCACACACTACCAGCACTCACTGCACACTGCACAGCCTGCACACTACACACACTGCACACTGCACAGCCTGCACACTACACACACTGCACACTGCACAGCCCACTACACACACTGCACACACTACCAGCACTCACTGCACACTGCACAGCCCACGACACACACTACCAGCACACTGCACACACTAAACAGCACACAGCACACTCTCACAGCACACTCCACACTCTCACAGCACACAGCACACTCTCACAGCATACTGCACTCACAGCACACTGCACTCACAGCACACTGCACTCACAGCACACTGCACTCACAGTACACCGCACTCACACCACACTCACACCACACTCACACACCCCCTCCCACTCCCCCTCCCTACCTTTAGTGTCGGCTGCTGAGCTCGGAGCAGAGCTGGCATCGGAAGGAGGAGGGGGAGGTGTCGGTAGGAAGGGGGGGTGGTGTAGATGCTGGTAGAGGGGGTGAGTGAGGAGCAGGCTGGGACTCTGGAGCGGAGGGTCTCTGGATGCCGGGCGACTGGCCGGTATGTGTGGGGACCTCGGGGGGGAAGGAGGCGGATGCCGGTGGAGGGGGATGGATGCCGGTGGTGGGGGGGAGGGAGGTAAGGAGCAGTCTGCGGCTGGACTCGGAGGGCCGCTGTTGGCGCTGCTGGGGGACGTGTAGGGCTTCCGGCTCCCTCCTCCCGATCGGGCGCGCAGCGGCCATATTTTTTTTAAAACTAGCGCGACCCCGGATCTAGCGCGGTCGGATCGGGTGTCCCCCGAGGACCGCGCTATAACGGGGTTGAGCTGTATTGAGGTTTTAGCTGCCGATTCCCAAATATCCTCCCAGTGTTCTCTATCTATTTCTATATTAAGGTCTTCCGCCCATTTCAACATATAGTCATGATTTTGGGCAGCCGCTGATGATGCTATTCCCATATATATTCCCGAAATCAGACTTTTCAAATTTTGTTAAAGCAGGGAAACTTGCTTTCTGTGAGACTGCCTGCAAAAAGTGTCTAACCTGAATGAAAGTAAAAGGTTGCAGGTCCTGTGTTTGGAGTTTCTTTTGTAGATAATGGTAGATCATGATCTTCCCTTTTTCCACCCGGTTGGCTGCTATTTTGATATTTATTTCCCTGAATTTCATGTAATATTTTTGGGAGCATCCAGGGGGAAACTCTGGGTTTTCAAATATGGGGGTTAATGGGGATGCAGATGAAGTTAGAGCATATATTTTTTTTTTTTGGACCATATCTTCCACGTACACCTCATCGATACCAGGTCAAGCCTTCCCACCAGTGTCTCTCCTCCCCACCGGGACCACAGAGCAACCGCGAGAGAAGGAGGACCTGCATTAAAGGACTCAATACCTAACCAGCAGCAAGTTGCTGGGTCATTATTCCATATCACTACTTTTTTTAGTTGGGCCGCCTGGTAATATTTAACAATATCCGGAACCCCCATGCTTCCACTTGCCCCTGAGACTAGCATTTCCGACCTCGCCACTCTCAGTCTTTTATTGGTCCATATAAATTGGAAAAGCCTTTTCTGAATATTTTAAGTTTAGGGAGAGGTACAATTATAGGGAGGGTATGGAAGTAATACAGAAGTCTTGGGAGGATGTTAATTTTTACTGAGGCAATTCTTCCAAACCAAGATATCTGGTGTTTGTCCCATATCTGCAGATCTTTTTTGATTTTCTCAAAGAGGGGCGGATAGTTTCTTTGATAGAGGGATTGATTTGAGCCTGCTATCTGAATTCCTAAGTAAGTATTTGAAATGTGTGGAGCTCCATTTATAATTAAAATGTGTCTGTAGAAGCTTAATTTCTAGGGTTGGGGGTGTTAAATTTAGAGCTTCAGATTTATCATTGTTAATTTTCTAACACGAGACTTTACCAAATTGGTCTAATTAAGATTGCAGATTTGGAAGGGACGTCAATGTTAATATTACTGTATCCGCAAATAAGGAAATTGTATAACTTGTTCTCCCAATTTGGATTCCCTGTATTTTGATTTCTTATCTGATTATTGTCGCTAGGGGCTCAATTGACAATGCGAAGAGAAGCGGAGACAGAGTTCATCCCTGCCTGGTTCCATTTTTAATTTTTGGGGGGTTTGATTCACCTCCAGGAAGCCTCACATAGGCTATGGGTATTCTGGAAAGGACTCTAACGCCCTTCAGGAACGGGCCCATGAATCCAAATTTTAACATAGTTTGATCCAAAAATGCCCACTTTTTTCTATCAAATCCTTTTTCAGTGTCTAAGCTTAATAGAAAAGCCTTCGTACTGATCAGGTGCACATGGTCAATGATATTTATGATCTTTCGGTCTTGTCTGAGGCTTGTCTGCCCGAGACAAAACCTACTTGATATATATGAATCAGCTTTGGGAGTATCGGGTTCAACCTGGTCGCCAGTATTTTACTATTAATTTTTAGATCTGAATTTAGTAGGGATATTGGTCTATATTTTCCACATTGAAGTGGGTCCCTACCATCCTTGTGAATAATGGCCAAATAGGCCATGGACATTGAGGTGGGGATAGTCGCTCTCCTCAGAAATGAGTTGAATGTTTTGAGAATGAACGGGGAGAGCACCATCTTAAATTTCTTATAGTACAGGTTGGAAAAACCGTCCGGGCCTGGTGTTTAATTTATTTTGAGATATTTGATGGCATCTGAAAGCTCTTACAGCGAAATTTTCTTATTTAGTGCTTGGGAGTCTTCCTCCGTTAAAACAGGTAGATTACATTGTTTCAGATATTCAGATATTGCCTTGGACCCTGTATGGCGGCTATTTACTGGATCTAAATTTTATAATTTAGCGTAGTAGTTTGAGAATTCCTGGGCTATTTCTTTCTGATTGTATGTTATTAGCCATGATTTAGTTTGAATCATGGGGATTTGAGATTTAACTCTGAAACCTCTACGTTTGTTAGCCAACAACTGGTCTGCTTTATTGCCCTTATCATAATAACGTTGGTTTGTCCATGTTAATGCTCTCTCTATTTGGTCGAGTTGGATTTGTTTATGTTCGTTCCTGGTTTTGTCTAGAAGGGTTTTTTTGAGGGGTTATTTTTGTGTTGTTGTTCCAATGAAATAAGTTTATCAGAAATTTATTTGTATTGTTTTTGTGTAAATAACTACTCCCAGCTCCAAAGATAGCGGTATAGAGACTCTAAGAAAATATCTAAGAGACTCAAATGCAAAAAATATATAAAATATATAGAAAGTCCAATGTGGTTCCAAATCCGTAGAAATACAGGTATAAAATCAAAGGCCAGTAGACATTGCATGTATAATAGTTATAAGGATATAAACTGTAAGGAAAAGATGGATAATTTGAGAGAGTTGCCAGAGAGACTGAAGCCAGCCTTAAACATGCCCCTAGTGACTTAATTGGCATATGGTTCTCCGTCTTAACTTCTGCATCCCATAGTGTCAAGAGGTATAAATATAGATACCTGAATCCTTGTAGATGTAGCCGTTGCGATCCCGCGTGCCGAAGCCGTGGCGATAACCGAAGCCTCAGACCGTCCGGGAAGGCTCCAGGCTGACGACGTGGAGGTGCCCGTCTCCTGTCTGCGTTCTCCCGTGATGCTAGGCGAATGGCCGGAACCTGTGCTACGGAAGTGCGTCACTCCAATAATGAAACAGCGGACTCAAGGAGTAAGAAAGGGCTGGAGAGCCTGAAATGCGTAGGAGGGATTTTTTCATGTTAGTCTGTTTTTTGTTTTTTAGTATGTGATTCAATAAAACTTTTTTTATTTTTTCTACTTCTGGTGAGTTGATTGGTGCTGTTCGGTTCCCGCTGTTCTACCAATTTGTTTTTTCAAGTCTATTGTTTTTGTTTGACTTTTTTCTTATATGCCACTATGGATATGAGATCTCTTCTAATTGATGCTTTGTGAGCTCCCCACAACATTGCTGGGGAAGATACAGAGCCCTTGTTTATTGTGAAAGCATCTACAGTATACGTTTTTGCTTACTTGTGCTCTCTATCTCTGACGAATTCAATAGAGAGTCGTTTAGCTTCCAGTTATATCGATTGTTTTTACCGAAGGGAAGAGAGAGAACCAACTCGATAGGGGCATGGTCCGACCAGGTTATTGGTCCTATGTTCGATTCTGAGGATGCCTGTAGAATATCTTTGGTACCCAGAAAATAATCAATCCTTGAGTAGGTCTGATGTGGGACTGAGAAAAAAGTATAATCTCGCTGACCCTGATGCTGTGATCTCCAGATATTTATAAGGGAGAAAACATTTATTACCTCCCTGAATTTTTTGGAAGTTTCCTGGACTAGCCTTGAGTGGGACATGCTTGGGGTGGTGTACATATCTTTTTCAGGGACACTCACCATATTCATATCCCCCGCTATGACTATAGAGGATAAGGACTGCTGTTCCAGGGTTCCAGTACTTCCCTCAGGAAGTCTGTTTGTTTCTCATTAGGGGCGTAGATGTTGCTAAGGGATATAGGGACCCCTGAGAGGAACCCCTGTACAATTAAGAATCTACCTCCTGGGTCTGCCGTCACCCTACCAAGAGCAAATGGGATACTATTTCTGATTTGGATAGCCACCACTCTTTTCTTACTGCAGAAAGATGTAAAATATGCATGTGGAAACGTTTTCCTGAACGTGTTTGGGGGGGAAGTAGTATTAAAGTGGGTTTCTTGAATTAACAAAATATCCTGAAGCGCTAGTCTCCTCTTCCTAACTGGATTAAAACCTTTAACATTCAATGATACTGTACTAATTTTATGGAGGTTGTATTTGACATGATTTTATTTCAGAGAGGGGTATTTTGCCTATCCACTTTCCCAAGGTGGCGGTCTTTCTTTGTTATATAGTTCTTTATAGAGAGGTATAACAGGCTAGTACTCACCCTTTGCGGATGGGCTGCAGGGGGATGGGACCAGACGGAGGCAGGAGAAGGACAAGATGGGGGGGACGGTGGGAAAGCAGAGAAAGAGGGAACATTGAGAGGAGAGAAAAAGAGTGGGTTATTTGGTAGCCCTAGAGTGGTATCCTTCGTCACCTTGGTGACAAGGAGTGTGGGCCTACTGCTCTTGGGAGACATCCCCGGACACCTGCATGAATGTCGCGTAGAAAGAGAACACAGAGCCCTCTGGGATCTTAAGACTCATCAACCAGTTTTCATAGAATAGAACAATAAACATTTCAAACATAATAACAACTGCATTAACTTAGGGTTTCCTTTGAACGTGAGAATCGAGTCTAATTTTGTCTATGATGGGGGCATGGTGGGTTAGGAGGGGGGGGGAAAGAGGATAGGGGGGGATGGAGATGAAGGAGAAGGATAGGGAGGAGAGGGGGGGAGGAGGAATGGGGAAGAGGGGGGAGGAGGGAGGAGAGTGGGGGGGGGGTTAAAGTAGGGGGGGAGGAGGAGAAGAGAGGGGGGAGGGTGTAGAGAGGGAGGGGTAGGAGGCAGAAAAGGAGGGGGGGATAGTGGGTGGCATCATCAGCTCACCACTAGCATGTGTAATCATACAATCATTACATTTCCAACAGACTGAATATCCCTTTAAGGCATTCCATCCTCAGACATAGGTGATACAGTTATACAACCTTATATGTTTTGTTAAACATGCTAATCACGTGTTTAGTTTTAAGTTTCCCAAATGTGTATTTCCTAGGGGGGGTAGGAGCATGGGGAACCACAGGGGGGGTGGGGTCATGGCTTAAAGGAATGGGGTGGGGGAGATGAAGGAGTTAGGGAGAAGGGGGGTTAATCTAAGCTCACTACTGATATAGGTATAGCTAGGTCAAATAGACATCCTTATTCTATCGACATAATATCCTTTCCAGCATTCAGTACAATCAGTTGCCTTATTGCTTTATTCATCCTTATGTTATGGGGGGTGGGTGTGGTGTGGGGGGGAAGAGAGGGTGCTAGGGAGGGAAGAGGGGGAGTAAGGGAGTTGTTTTTGGCCTGCTATCTACTTAAACACAGTTTGGTGAGGTAAAATATTCCCCTTCTGATAACAAATATTTACTAACTAGTGATCCGTCAGGAGTCGCCGAAGTTGAATTCCCAGGCGAAACACGTTGAGTGGGAGTTCCCGATTACCCAGGATCTGAGGGGAGACAAGCCGTTAGTGAAGTGATGCCAGACGCTACATTCACTGGGACGCGCCAGAGCTGCGGCTTCTGATCACCACACACTGTGAGTTGCGGACAGACCCAGGATTAGCAGACGTCGGCGGTGGCAGGACGGTGAACCGGTGCGGCATACGATTTCTCCATTACACTTTTTAAGTGTTAAGAGACCATTTTAATTGCATTATTGTAAGTGCACAATTTATATTTTTAAACATAAACATATTTTACATAGCTGATCTGTGCTATGGAATTTTTCTCTCTCTCTTTCATGGGGGTCTTATCCTTTTGAACATTATGAACCTTGTTGAGTTGAACCGCACCTGTCTTTGGAGTGATAGCCACTGACTACATACAGCCTCACATCCTACCTGTCTGGGAGAGAATCCAATCCCCCTGCACACTGCTTGATTTTATCTTAACTTTTGTAAGTACCTTCTAAAAGAGCCAAGACATCACCATCACATTCACTGAATTTTTAAGAAGCTCTACACTTAAAGTAACTTTGTGTTTTTGTTTCCCCTTTATGCTCCTCCTGGAAACTGAGAACCAATGATTTGCTACAATGGCAGTCACGGGGCAATATAAAAAAAAAAACAAGCACCACAAATACACAATAATTAAAAAAACAAGCCCAATAAATATACAACAATAAACAAAAACAAGCACCAAAAATACACAACGATTAAGAAAAAACAAGAAATACACATCAATTAAAAATACACGCACCAAAAACACAAAACAATTAAATTAAACCAAGCACCAAAAATACACAACAATGAAATAAAACCAAGCACCAAAAGTACACAATAATTAAATAAAACCCAGCACCAAAAATACACAACAATGAAATAAAACCAAGCACCAAAAATACATAATTCAATAAAAAAAACAAGCATTTGCCAAAGAATGCATTGCTTGTCACTATGTTTATCTGTAGTCCGAAAGGGGCATAGATAAACATATTGGCAGCAACCTAAAATAAAAAAATACACAATTAAAAAAAATACAATCAATGTTTTTGTTACCATTCTTCCCCACCATCCTACGCGAGCACCAACTCTTGTACGCAATGGTCCTCAACAGCCGATGCAAAGAAGACCATGATTAAATCTTGATTGAAGAGGTAGCGTATGAAGAGAAGATTTTTTTCTATTTATTGATATATCACATACTGTACAAACCAATATATTCTGGAGAGAAAATCAACAAAACATGTTTCTTAGAGTGCACAGCTGCCACCCAAGAGCTTTATTGAAGGGCATTCCGAAGGGCAGTTCATGCGGGTGAGGAGAAATTGTTCTAAGGAGGACTTTCTCACGCAATTAAAAGATCTTTATAATAGATTTGTAGCTCGAGGCTACAAGAAAACAGATCTGGATGATGCACTCAAGGAGGTCTCACTAATGGAGAGACCATGTTTGTTAGAAAGCTCACCCAAAAAATTATTCAATGATGCTACACCATCATTTGTCACCTGCTACAGCACCCAGGCAAATCAGATAAAATTGATTATCAAAAAACATTGGGGAGTGCTGTCTTTGGATCCAATCTTGAGACCATATATACAAGTTGGTTCCAGGGTGATTTTCAAATGAGCAGAGACGGTTGCTAACTTTCTCTCTCCAAGCCTTTTATATCCAGAACAGAGACCCCAGTGAGTCTTCGCAGAGGGGCGTATAGATGCAATCAATGTAAGATATGAATTAAAACTAAGCCTACAACCATCTTCAGGTTTACAGTAATTAAAAAAGAAATTCAAAATACATTATTTCATTAACTGTAAGTCTACATTCATTGTTTATCTAATAATGTGTGACTGTGGCTTACAGTATGTGGGAGGACCACAATATATCTTAAAACTCGCATTATGGAATATGTCCGTCTTATTATCAAAAATTGATAATTCACCTGGTCTCCAAGCACTTCTCTATCTGTGCCAGGGGTGATGTGAACAATTTTGTATTTTCAAGGTATTGAACAGGTAACCCCCCGCATCAGAGGAGGAGATAGAACCAGGGTCCTACATTTAAAACCAGAATACCCTTTGGTCTCAGCACAGACTGGAACTTGGAAATTTCTTGTAGTGAGACATGCAGTAAACATCTCCCCTTCCTATGGAGAGGTGCTCCAGGTCCCATTTTGTATCACACAATTTTCATATTGCCCAAATAAGCTATAACTAGCTCCAGTGTTACAGTATGTTTTGATCCCTTTATTGTTGTCTAGAGTTCCATATCATTGTCCAGAGGGGGGGGGGGGGGGGCTTGGGAATTCCCAACAACCCACAACATAGGTACAGTACAGTATAGCTGTTTTTATTAAATATATGAGCTTCTCTATATTGGTATGCAAAATCTTGAAGGGACCCCATTTTATATAATATTAATTGGGGAATAAGTATAATTTAACTAATGGATAATTAATAGGTATTTATATATTCCTACTTCTATACTTAGATCCAGATCTCCTAGATGTACTGTAGGACATTAACATTCCTTCAGGGTTTAATATCCTAATCTTTATATATCCTCATTTGCATATACACATAATACAAGATAGACTTTTTAATATACATAGATTAGTATTCACTTGTTATATATGCTTATATGTGTATTTATTGATTTTTATTATTATTGTTTAGTTTTTAATTTTGTTCTTTATATATAATGAAAAAAAAACAGGGAGCACTATAAAGCTTTTATGAAATTTTAATTACAGATGTTTCACATACTTATCTTGATCAAAAAGTTAATACATGTAATATTTCATGTTTTGAATTAATACGTGTAACATGTAGAGGAATCACAATTGTTCTGTCGAATTATGCCACTCCCGTTGTAACACACTCATACTGCACCGACACACTTTATTCGAGCAAATACCCGGTATGTATCTGGCAGATACCTGGAATGCGCCGCTCCTCACCTCTGACAAGTCCCGTTGCATTTGCCTTCCCAGCCTGGGTTCATGCCTGGCTGATGGGCGGCTGATCTGTTAAATGATAATGATTAGGATTTAATAGGCTGCAATGCTTCGCGTGTCTACCAGATGGCATAAATTCATGAATTGTAATGCAGTATATATATATGTACTGTGCAGTATTGCAGCCAACGGGAATAAAATGCTTCAATCCCTGCCGGAAAATAACTCAATGCACTCGGGCAGAAAACAGTCACAAACCTCAATACACCCGGGTATACCCGAATTCGTGGGACTAGCCGAGCTCGAATAAAGTGTGTCGCCAGTGTATATTTTGCTAATGCCATACATACAGTATGGGAATTAAAATTAAATTACATCTGGGAATTCAATAAATTCATAAGAGCCCAATTGTGGTCATTTTTAAACCTACTGTTATATGTGTATGCTTTTGTTCGCCATTTGTATTCCAGTAATGGGTAGCACGATTGTAAATTGATAAATGCCATACTATTGGAGGACGTGGGGATCATCCATCCCAGGGGTGCGCAAACTTATTGTGCTGCGCCCACCCCTGCCTACATTACTCTTCTGCTACAGAAGACAGTTAGTATCAAAGCCAGGTGCTGCTGATGATGCTGTCTCCGGGATGACACCCGCGCACGCTCCTCACAGAAGGGAAACCAAACAAAACGCATTGAGTCCTGAAGTATCTGAGAGGGAACTCCTATGAGGTATCTGAAGTTTCCGTGCGGCTGCTATCGGAAGATACACCAGCCTGCACCTCGCAGCAACAATCTAAGTATTGCAGAAGTGGTGAGATCACCGTCTGCACCGTGAATGATTTTAAACGCCTAAAAGAGTGTAAGTGAGCACTCTGTAGACAACTGACGCAGGGAATAAAGAACGCAAATACTCCCAAAAATATGTGAAAAAAAACAAGAAAAAATATGGTGCAATATTAATACGGTGACACTTCATAAGTAATTCACTCACAATTGTGAAGATGAATATAGGTGGTGCGGTTGTTCAGAGTCACCAACTCATAGGAGAATTCTTCAAATAAGCTTTAAATGGCATCCCTCGGGAACAGGATAGGAAGATGGGGTAGATTCCCAAATGTGGAAGAACAGAACAGAGAGGACAAAAAATAGTGTAGATTGTTTTTTATACAGTAAAATAAAAGTAATACACTTACAAAAGTGCTGTAGCTACAGGCATATGGACCACCCTGGGTAAAAAAAAACCACAATAATAACTGTAACAGGGTGAATATCAGACACCAGCTCAATGTCTGGCAGACCTATGTTTAGGTCTGCAGTGCAGCAGTGACCGGGTTAAAGTTCATCTGGGAAAGGGTCTGGTTAATTGGTCAGGTCCCAGCTGCCTCGTTAAGGGACTTTAAAAACCCAGGCTGCTCACACTGCCTGGCTATCTGACCCAGTGAGAAAATCTGAAACCCAGGAGGAAAACTACTTGCTATAATGTCTGTATTTCTTATAATATCTGTTTGCTATATTGATTCTCTGAACTTTAAACAGCCCTTGTTGGGAAAAGGGAAAAGCCCTGCTTAGGACTGATCTTTTTATTTTGTTTATGTGTGCTGAAAAGAAGCTGTATTATTTTTGTATGCCATATTTTTTATGCTAAATAAATAAGCCACTTCAGAAACCAACGTGTTGTTGCATTGACCCTGCAACATATGGTGCCAAAAGTGGGATTTTGAGCGGCCCCTGCATCCATTGGGCCACAAAAAAATGGAGCATTTTTTAAAGAGTTTCTGTGTGAGCAGGCCAAACGGTAGGACTGTTCATGCAGGAGCAGGCCAAACAGCAGGCAGAGCGAGATGAAAGACAAGCAAGGCAAAACCAACAACTATTGCATCAGCAAACACAGCTCCTAATCCAGCAGAAGGCAGCACAGGATGAGCGGATGGCCAAACTACTGACCCAATCCCATGTGTCTGCAAGTCCAGAACTTCAGAACAAACCCCGATCCTCCTGAGGAAAATGAGTCCAATTGGGATCCAGAGGCTTTTCTATTGTCGTTGGAAAGGGTTGCCGAGGCCCAGGGCCGGTCTTTAGAGCTCTGGGCAAATGCTTTGGCCCCGCTCTTCAAGGAGAAGCCAATGCCTCATATCAGGGCCTGCCAGCAGATCAGGCTATGGAGTATAAACAAGTAAAAGCAGCTATACTTGATTGCTTAAGTCTGACCCCAGAGACCTACCAGCAGCAGTTCCGGCATCTGAATTACACCTCTAAGATGAGACCCCGGGTTCTAGCTCAGCGCTTACTGGACTTGTGTACTCGCAGGATACAAACCAAGCAGCGTACTAAGGGGGCGATTCTCAAACAATTTTTTTGGAACAATTCCTACAAATGAAAAAACCTCCAGCACGCTCGTGGTAAAACATCATGCTGCTAAAACCCTAACTTTGGCTGTCCAGCTCATTGAAAACTTCCTTGGGGTCGAGGATCTGGAGAGTGTCCTGGGCCCGACGGATCTGACTCTACCGGTGCTGGCGGACGCCCAAAGAGAGAGACCGGACCAACAGGTAAACTACGACCCATCAACACACAACCGCCAAGTCCCATGAAAGGGACAGTCGTTCTAGCAACGGAAAGTTCTCAACACCGGTCCCCGCTTAGACACTTGTCTACTTCCCGATGTCGGCTCATCGCCAAATGAGAGAGACTTCAGAGGACATCGCACTCAGGAGCCATCCGACTCCTGGTCTCCAATATCCGGTCCAGCTGAGCGGTATCCACGTCAACCACTGGTGAGGGAGCCCTCTCCATGTTCTACCTGCAGGGAACAAGGACACCATTATATGAATGTCCATAGATGGATTGTTCCTTCAGCAGGACAGTCGCTTTGGCATTACCCAGAGAAAGTTGCAAACCTTTGCTACTTCCAGTCCAGATTGGAGGTAAAACCATCCAGGCCCTTGTAGATTCAGGCTCTGGGAAAACTCTGGTCTTCCAGGAGCTGTTACCGCCTGATGTGCTTTCCTATGACTCCCCATGGAGCATAGAGTGCATACACGTCAATGTAAAATGGTATCCGATGTCCAAAATCCTGCTACAAGTAAAAGGTCGGGAGACCAGGCTCGACGCAGGAGTCGCTCCTTGGCTCCCTGAACCTGTTTTGCTCGGCCGGGACAAGCCTTCCTTTTCAAACCTATTGGCTCTTCTCAAGAGGAGCCTCAGTCTTTGGTATAGGAGAAGCCTGGTAAACTCTTCCCCTTCTTGGCAGATCTATTCATCAGTAGACACCGGGTTCCAAAGACTCAGAGACAAAGACGCTGTGACAAACAGGACAAGTTGCACAAATCTGGGACTCAAGGTGGACATACTAATAGGCATAAGACACAGGTAATGAATAGGGATGGCCAGAAGTAGGGAGAGAAAGGTCCTGGGTATTTACCAGAGCTACTCCAAAAGGATTTAAAGAATGCATTGATGCAGGTACCATCGTTTAGACCTTTGCCAGGTCCCTCTGTCTCTGCGTATGGGAGTCTCATTTAGGGAGGTCTGGTTTGAGCAGTTACTGCTCCCTTCCATTTGTGTTATATACATTCATTTTTTAATCAAATTTGTATTTTCAGTCTTTAGTTATCAATTTAGTTTTTTTTTTTTTAAATGAATTCATTTTTCATTAATCCTATGATTATTTTAGGGCTAATCCAGATTTATAATTTAATTGATAAAATACATATAGAGTAGACCGCACTCTCTAGAATATATGAATGAAACTGCATGGTGCCAGCGGGACTAGGGGAACCCAAAATCCCCTAACCAATACTACTACACAAAAGTTCCAGCACACACTGTTTAGAGAAGAATGTTACTATGGATAATGCCACTAAAAAAATATATTTAATGTGAAGAAACGATAATGCAGAGAGTGATGCAACGTAGTAGTAGCAACAACAATAATGATAATGGGTTAAACACGTAGGGAAAAGGGAAAAAAAGGGAGGGAGAAACAAAACAATAGCAAATAAATACACCAGGGGTAGGTTAACAAGGAGGGCAACATCACGTTTCGGGGGGATACCGATTTCTCAAGCCCATTCCCTCAGGTCTGGAATGACCATAAGGTACTTCCCTTTATCCCTACTACACCAATGTCTAATCTAGAACTCAAATAGAATGTCAGTGTACTGCTATAAACTAGCAAGGTAAGTCCTGTCTACACCAAAAAATTAAGCAAAAATGAAGATCAGACCATATGGTGACACGACCCTTTCTCTCTCAGAAATCAGCTCTCCTCCTTCAGTGGTGTGCTGCTGACTGTCATAGTATGCCTGGATATAAAGGGCTCCTCTCCTGATGATGTCATCAGCGTGGGACCGCATCTTGAAGTAGTGGTGGGTCTGTATACTACGCTGCAGACCCATACAGCTGATCAGAAATTTCGTGCGCGTCCTCCCGTTTCCTGCGCATGCGCAGACAGTTCAAGGCATCAGGGAGATGGTGCGCATGCGTCCAGATCCCCTCACCCCGAGGGAATGTGAATGAGGTCTATCAGTTCCATCACAGGGGCTGTCACAGAGTGAATGTGAGGAAATAAACTTGTATGTCCACAGTCTGACCAGCATTTGTGTCTTCTTTCCCAGTAACCATCAGCTTTTGTCTCTACCCCTCTGGATTGAGCAGTCACAAGGCTAGTAGAGGATAATTCCTATAACTCTCTATTCCTATAACATCCTGCTTGGGCCAGCTGTCATTATCATCTTTCTGACTCCAAATTTGCTGTCTGAATAGACATCATAAAAGGGCACAATGAAAGATCTATCCTTTTTCGTGTTCTGCTCATTATAATGATATATATTTTTCCAGAGTACTATTCACTGGGGTTTGTTACTCCAAATTGATTATGTATCATAAGTTAGGTTAAACTAATTATATGAATTTTAACTTGACATTTTTAATCATTGCTTCTACTAGTTGTATCAAGTGATACTAATTTATTATTATGAATCTTTGTTTATTAGTTCATGCATACTTAGTTAAGTTATGGTGGGTAAAAAAAGTGACAAAAACCCTCCACAGCAAAGCATACTGTATAGCAAATGGAAATATTACTGTATGCTCAATTGCATGTCTTAGACATGTTGAATGGTTTTGAAGCAAAAGGTGGCACTGTGTGCTCATTTGCATGTCATTTCCCAGAATCCCTTGCTGCAGTGGAAGTGCTGTGTGCTGTGTGGTAATGGTGAGAGGTGGGGTTGCAGACCTGTCTAAGACATGCAAATGAGCATACAGTAATATTTCCATTTGCTTTATTAGTTCATGATATATAATCCATGTAATGTATTATTTTGGGGCTATTTTTGTTATTACCATATAGATGTTGGTATTGTAATTTTAATAATTTAGATCATAGGGAACTTCTGTGATGCTGATTTGCACTTGATTAGCTCCAGCTGGACTTTTTAAGATTTAAATAGGGGCATATCCAAGACAGCCTTAACCTCTGAAGAAGTTGCATTGACGCAACGACACACGAAAGGTGATATCCGGCTCCAACCCAGGCTGCAGTGCTACCTCACTTTGGACCAGATCCCCACTAAAGACAAACTTGATCCCAAGGATAAAACGCAAATGGAAGAGAGAGGGTGGAACCCCCAGGTGGTTGTATCTATTGCCGGAGGAACAGGTATCGAGTGCGCCATCTCCACTTCCGGTTCTAGGAAAAGCTCCAAACCGTGGAGCAAGCAAAAGGGAGATCGTGAGGTGCCAAAAGCAGCCGAGTTGAAGTTTGAGTATTTCACACAAGAATGCATTTTATCCTTTGTTTGTTTGTGAGTTGAACCATTGGAATTTAACTTTTTATTAAAATAGTGCAAGCAATATTTCACTAGGACAGTGAGTCTTCTCTCTTTTTTCTCTCCCTTTCCTAGATCACGTTGGGACTCGTTTTTCCCTGCGGAGAAGGCAGCCTTTCACCTCTTAAGGACTATTGTGGTTTTTATCTTATGGCTTGAACTTTCATTTCATATATAATTCTATGAATATTTACTCCTTTAGCTTAAACTAGTGGAAGCTTCACTATTGACCTAGGTATATATTTAGTCACACTTAATTTCACCACTAACATTTAGTGCTAGATTTACATTTCTTGAGCAGGTATCTTTAGCGCTGTCTTAATATTTTTTTTGTGTTGTGTGTTATAATATATAGTTATATATATATATATATATATATATATATATATATCCATAATACTGAGTTAAGTTATGATGAGTAAAAAAAGTGACAAAAACCCTCACAGGAAAGCAAATATGCAAATACAACTGTATGCTCATCTGCATGTCTTAGGCAGGAAAGGCGGGGTTGCAGACCTGCCTAAGACATGCAGATAGCATACAGTTGTATTTGCATATATATATATATATTATATATATATATATATATATTATTATATATATATATATATATATGCAGTGTGAAATAATTGACGCAATGTGAAAATGACACAAAGTACATATATTTTGCTCAAAATTTGCCTTGATGCACCACCATTTAATCTCACAACTGTTTCTTGTAAATCTGATAAATGCACTGCAGACAGTATTTAAAGAAATATATACGTAGGACCAGGTTGAATCACAGTACTTGTTGTGTCGTAGACACACTGAACATGTTAAACATTTTAAATATAGGCTGTATTTCATCCAACAAACCTCTTCTCTTTCCAAAGACACACTGAGAAAATTGAATGTTTTTTTCAAGAACTGTAAGACACAAACATAAAACAGAGCACAGAGGTGTAGTAATGAACCTGCTTTATGTATATTTGGTAACTGTTTTTCATATTCCTTGCAGGATAACCTCCAGAGTGTTTATGTTTTGCTTCTCATGTACATTGACATAAAAAAAAAAAGCAAGATCATGTTCTGGCTGATAGGCGATCAACAAAGTAGACCTGCAGAAGAATAAGCTCTAGGAGGGAACATTTTCAATTCACAGTTGGCTTGATATAGTATTTTTGAGACTATTCTACAGAAGTCACTTTGCTTTGTTCATGTTAGAGAACTGGTTAAGCATGGTACTTGATGTTTTTTAAGGGACAGATGAACTAAGCTCAATTAGGCTATTTAACCTAACGTTAACTTAAATTAAATCATTTTCTCTCTCTCCCTCACTCCCTCCAAACCCATATTTCAGGGCATGAACGGAGGTAAGACGCATATTAACGTCAGGTTATTTAAAGATAACGCAAAGTAGTGTTAAATGAAACTAATGGTAATCCTATGTTAATGAATTTAAGGAAAGCTGTTGTGTTTGCATATAATTAACTTTGTGGATACCAGGTAAATCGAGGGAAAATTACATCTGTTACTTATTTAGGTAATCTGAAGTTATTTGCCCTGATTTAACAGAGTTTAATGCACCTGGCTCTTAGTACCAGGGAAAATACATCTGTTTCAAGGTGTGAATGTTTCCAATAAAGTGACTCACAATTGTACACAATGACACACAGAAAATAGAATGGTAGGTGCAAAATTGTCAAAGAACTGCTTCTACTGGATCTGCAACAACTCCATCTTCCAGTCAGGGCCCGTACTTTTCTCCCTATACAGTTGGCCCCTGGAATCAGGCACACAGCCCCCCAGAGCAGAAGGATGTTAGGACGCCCCAACTTGCAAATACGGCCTTCCCCGAGAGACCACCCGACCATACTGCAATGAGCGAGGGAAATAGGACTCGACTGGGTGTGGGAAGCATTGTATGGTGCACCAGCTCCACAAAGAGAGTCTCAGGTGGCGTCTGTTCCCCCGGCGCAGCAATAGAAGAAGTGTTGCCTCCAGGAGAGCTGGGGGAAGGTCCTTAAGTTTTGAGGGGTCTGCTCCTAATAGACCTGTAGCACAGAAGTGTTGAGGCAGGTCTGCATCACAGAAGTGTTGAGGCAGGAAGCCTACAGACAATATTAGTTGTCTGCCCTGCTCAGTTCAGGAAACCCCATGAAAACCAGGCAAGGGGGAGGAACGCAGTGAGGGGAGAGCCCCAAGCCGAGATTCGCAGAGTTATAACCATTTCCCACGCCATGGATAGGGAGAAAGGGGGCAGGCCTGCACTGGGTTTAGAATTTAACGAGGACATGGATGAATTTCTGTTACCTATTTCTCCATCAGGTTCTGTCTCTTCGCTCGATTAACCTACAGCTATGGATAGGGACCTGGCTGGTGGGCTTCATGCGTCTTCACAGGGCGCAAAGGTCAGCGAGATGTAGCGGCCAGGATTAAGTGGAGCACCAGGTACATTGCATGCAAATCAGCTTTGGGGGTTCTTCACTCAGCCTAGTAGGATCTTTAGTCCGCAAGCAGGGGTGTTAGGCACAGCATACAAAGTAGATCCAACTAATATAGCTACAGTGCGGGATACAAGCTAAGGGGCGGAAATATGGTGTTTGAGCCATACACCAGCGTCAGTAAATGCTCTTATGGAAAATGTGATAAGACCCCCCAGCTCAATCTATAAGGATGCTTGTCTCACAGCGTACAACCCATTAGGCATGCATTTACCCTTGCCCATAAAGTAGAAGATATGGAGAGGGGAGTTTGTGACAATGTTAACACTGTTCAAATACTTAGATACGATATGGGAAGCATGCCAGGTGTACGGGGGCTCTTCATGCTTGGATTAAGATCAGGCTTTTAGACAGAAGAAGGCAACCTCTGGTAGACAAGGGCCACAGGGACATAGAGCTTTGGCTGTCCTTAATGACACCCAACTGTCCATCAACGTCCTCTATCAAGGAGAGGTTGTGTTGGATCCAGGTGTTGACACGAGGATACAGAGGTTATGTTGCCAGATGGAGGTGGTGATAATTTATGCAGAGGGCAATGACCTGGGTAATAAAAAATCATATGAGCTAGTTTGTGAAATTAAAAGGAATGTAGCGCGCAAGTTAGTAGCATTTCCAAAAGTTATTTAGCAATAGTTGGAAATTATTCCAATATGGTTTTGGCATGGTACCAGGGTCCACGGGTCAATTAAAAAGTTAATAATTGACCCGTGGACCCAGGATAAACAAAGCAATGGGGAAATGTATAAAATACCTTGGTGGTTACCCTGTTAGGCACTCAGGGTTACAAGAATCCATACCAGGATTGCTTTGGAAAGATGGGGTATACAGTACCTGTCTGATATCGGAAACAATATATTTAACATTGACCTGCAGAAGGGCGTAGAGAAGGCTGTCGTCATGGCAGTGCCTTTTACAATATAGGGTATACATGTCCTGGGCCTTGTTACTGTAGGTGGTGGGCCTGCCAGGCTTGGAGAGACCAAGAGATTTGAGGATATCTGATACAGTATAATGGCACCCTCATTGTGGCTGGTTGGATGAATTCTGCTATACCTGATATTGGTACTGTAGCAGTGGGTGTTACAAGTTACGGTGATACCAGTGAGGGCTCTGTATTATAGTCAGACGACCTGGCAGGTGGTAAGAAAGAATTGGTAAAACAGGTTAAAAATGATAAGTAAAGCTGTAGCCTGGTTTTCCCCACACAATGTACCTGCTGTTATTTGAGGGGAGTGGGATATAGTGGCACCTAATGTGCCAAGTTCACAGAGATAAAGAAAACATTTTTTGGATAGATCCATCCCAACTAATGTTTCTGTAAAAGGGACTTATCACTGTTGAGAAAAACTGTCTCGAAATCCAGCAGTGTGCTGGTTAATTGAACAGGCAATCAACCAGACTCCAACAAGCTGATTAAGACTGTGTTAGAAAAAGCCTGTTCTGAGAAACAGGAAGAATATTTCCTTAGCCCGCAACTAGGGCTGACCAGAGGAACAGATGTCTTGAGCTGCAGAAGAACTGTATGCAAGACAAGGGAACCAGACCACTATACCTGGCCACAGACATTGCCATAGCACACAAGGGTGCTGACCCAGGAGAGCAGAGAGGCCTTTCCCTGCAGCTACAACAAACAGATAAGAGGCTTTCTTCTTGGACTGTTGTATATCTATATGTATATATGTTTAGGTGTGGTAACAAGCTCAGATACCCACTAAGTTAGAGAGGGACGGAGTAAAGGTGTAGATATTCTCCAAAGCGGAGTAGGCCTTTATTTTGTTTATTTTGAGTGATTTTGCTGTGTTAAAGGAACAGGTGCAATAAAGCCTCATTTTTGTTTCACCTTAAAACGGTCTCCTTTGCGTACCTCTGCACACATCTCTTGCGTATGTGTCAGAAGTTTGGATGAGAGATGGCCCTTGAATTTTAAAGGGGCCCCCGGAGACTGCCTGGGATTTTTTTTTGTGCTTTTGCCTGCATACAGTTCCTGCAAACAGCCCGAGCAACAAAACAAAGAATCACGTGAAGCAATGACCAGAATTAAAGGGCTAAACATCCAGACAGGAAAACTACACTGTACTGGGGAAAGCCACAATGCCACTGTTGGACCGGGAGGATTGCGACAGACGATGACCCAGACAATGTACTGAGTTTACCCAACCACATGTGAAAGAGAAAAAAAACCTGATAATTTAAAATGGCTGTCCAGCTAAAGTCAAATACAGACTCTGCAAGAATGGGGAAGAAAATGTGTTCCTGGTGTAAAGAGCCAAGCCACATGGAGCAGTGTCCCTTCAGGCCTTATTCGGACAATGAGGATGACCCCAAGTGGCCCCAGAAAAAGGGCAGCAGCAAGAGGAATATTTTTTTCAACGAGCCAAGGAACTGCAGCAGCATGCAATGCACTGTGGACATAAGGAAGGTACAGAGGTTTTTCTTGGCAGGTGCATATCCAGTATCACTAATGAGAAGGAATGTGTGCACATGGCTACTGATATTTCAGAATCTGCAAAATTAAAGAAGAAGAAAAATAAAAAGTCTACAGAGAAGCTTGTGAGAGCTACGAACTCTACAAACAAAGTCTGCCCACCAATAGTACTACCATAATTTGGGGTTCTAGCGAATACAGAGAAAACAGCTGCAATAGCGCCTCCCGAGGTCAGGAAGGTAAATACACCTGATTCCGCCAATAATAGAGGTCAAGATGTGGCAATCCTGTAATGAAACCTATTCACGGAAGAGTGGCCCTTCCGGTCATATGAAGATACGGATGAGGATAAGACATCTCTTATAGGGAACCCAAACCGAGTCACACCCACAAAACACCCCAAGAATGGTGGGGTGCCTGAACTTGGTACGTACCAAAAAGACCACTCCCTATGATGACAAATGTGATCAGCAGGAGAAAGAGCGGGAGCAACAGATTACTGAATGTCTACGCCAGCTAACGCAACTGCAAGAAAAGCCTGGCGGATACAGTTAAACTACTGAAAGTTCAAATAAAGAAGGTTACCCCAGTATCCCTGATGGGACTGAGTTGTCCAAAACAAAGAGGTGATAAAAGAAAAGCAGTTCTTCACTTACCGTAGAAGGAAAAGACACGTCCACAAATCCAGCGGTTAAAAAGGGGGGGGCCAGATGCCCTACAGCCTAGAACAAATGCAAATTGTCCCGCAGATGACAGAATATCCAGAGGGTCCAAGACAAAAGTCGTGTACCCCAAAGAAGTGTCTGTCTGGTGCTGACAGTGAGAAACATTTAAACTATATCAGGGAAGCAGAGCAGAACCAATGAGTGACGATCCCCTGACCAGCCCTGAAGATGCCCTGCAAAATGCCAGGCATGACTGTGATCTGGTCCATGAACAATTGAAACTGGAGCGGAAGATAACGCTGAGCTTCAAAAGACTGTTCTCGCAATATACTCTGAATCAGGACCGAATTGGAGGATCTACAGGCAGATCTAGATACTGCAAACGCTACTATTACCACCATGAATGAAAAGCATAGCCAATCTGACCGAATGATTGTTAATCTGAAACAGAAGTATGAGGAGGCCCTGAAAGAGATTACAGTCTTTCAGCAAGTAGTTCGTGATTGCCATAGAGAGGTGGAAGTCTCTCAGAATGAGGTTCCCACTCTCCGCATAGAACTGAATGCCTCACACCAAGAGATCAGCAGTTGCCGCACAGAACTGGAAGTCTCTAAAAAGGAACTTCACAGTCTCGCTGAGGAGCTGGACATCTCTCAAAAAGCTATCCTCAGTCTTAGTATGGATCTCAAAGTCTCTCAGAATGAGCCCTCAACCTTGAGATAGAAGTCTCATGCCGGGAGACCGGGAGTCTCATATCAGAAGTGCGTAAATGGAAGGAGTATTACAATATAGAAGGAGGCCCTGAATATTACAGAGATTGCAAAAAGAGAAAATACAAGGCTGAAAGAATAAAATTCGGATTTGACAGACCACGTCAATGAAAAGAAGAAAAGCTGCATGAGCTACACAAAATAACTATTGGAAGATTAAAAATTTGAAGCATTGGAGCAACACACACAAGCAGAGCTCCTTTTGCAGAACCAACGGCAAAGTCTGCGAACGCACCTCCAGAATGCTGAGGACAAACAGCGAACTCTGCAGGAAGAAAATCTGCAGACTGCTAAAGAAGTACAAGGGCTGTAGGAATGTCTGATTACCCAGTGTGTCCCCACAGAGTAGCATGAGGAATGTACGGCTACCCTGAACAGCACCAGAGCTTCGCTGGAGGCCACTACTTCAGCTGCCAAACCTTCAGCTGCCAAACAGGTAACAAATAAAGGTCTGAGTGCAGAATCGAAACCAGAAGAATCCATATCAGGTAAAGCTAAAAAGATAAGACATTCTCTGGAAATGGATGTGGAATTGCAACTCAATCCCAAAGAAGCTGAACTGGCAACTGCATTGAGTGGAAAAAGAAGTGCAGAAGGACAGCTTCAAGAGCTGAAAACTCAAATAGCTATTCTTGAATGCTTTTTAAGTAGTACCATGAAATGGCATGAGGCTGGAATAATGGAGATATATTCCGAACATCAGACAGAGTTCAGGGGTAGGCTGACAGAGGCTTTGCAGGACCTGAGCAAGGGTTATAAGGAATGGACATTGAGTGCTAAAATGGAGTCCATGGAAAAGATGGCGAGAGATAGCTATTTGCGTAAACACTCTGCGACTGTCGCCATACAGTCTGCCTACAAAGAGATGATCGCCCGACGCTGGGGTTATCTCATGACCATGCTGTCCATAGAAGACTGTACTTGGTAAATGTACTCCTTGAGCGACTGAGGAGTTCTGATCTCAAGCAACTTCTGGAGGAGACACTAATAACCTGGAGAAAGGGCTCCAATCCCAGTGGGACTGAGGGTTTTCATACTCCATCCACTATCATTCAAGCCGCAGAGATATCCTTAGTGAGAGTGTATGAATGGTTTTGGCCATGATAAGCCAGAGCTTCCCACAAACAGGGGATGTATGTAACAGGGACTTATCTCTTTGAGAAAAACTGTCTCTAAATCCAGCAGTGTGCTGGTTAATTGCACAGGCAATCAACCAAACTCCACCTGGCTGATTAAGACTGTGCTAGAAAAAGCCTGTTCTGAGAAACAGGAAGAAGATTTCCTTAGCCCACAACTAGGGCTGACCAGAGGAACAGATGTCTTGAGCTGCAGAAGGACTGTATGCTGATAGCAAGACAAGGAGACCAGACCATACCTGGACACAGACATTGCCATTGCACACAAGGGTGCTGACCCAGGAGAGCAGTGAGGCCTTCCTCTACAGCTACAACAAACAGATAAGAGACTTTCTTCTTGGACTGTTGTATCTATATGTATATATGTTTGGGGGTGGTAACTAGCTCAGATACCCACCCAGATAGAGAGGGACAGAGAAAAGGATCTACTGGAATTATAAAGTTAGATAGCACTCATAACGTAGTTGTAACCAGTTCTTATGCTTTATGCTGTATGAAACGGTCAATATCATTGTTGCAAGCACTTGTACAGTACAATTAAAATGCTCAGTAGTCAAGCATGTTCTTAGTGCCATATCTTCTACTTTATGACCAGTCAGCCAAACAGAAATGTGTTATCTGACCTCCAAGGGTATTTAATTCAAGCATTATTTCTTCACTTGAAAATATTTTTTTTTTTTGTTCGTTAGTTCAATTTTGTATACTTTGTTTATTTTGCAAATATACTTTGTTTATTTTGCAAATATACTTTTTTTATTTAATTATTGTTTTCTGCCATACTTTATTTGTTTTGTTAGATAATAAATAATAAAAAATGTAGTATGTAATTTAGTTAATTGTTATTTACTGCAGTTCTCTTGTATTCATACTTTTTTTAAATGTCCTGCTTTTAAATGTGGGCTGGTGCTGGGAATAAAATACAGTAGATGGACTGACCATGTGTTCTTCATCTAAGGCCAAAAGCAGGTGTCAAAAGTCATGCTTCAATAGATTGCAAACAAGTGCAGAACACTACCTATTAAGGAAGCCCACGGCCGATAAGGAAATGATAAATTCACTAAGCAGTGATAACTGCTTTTAAGTACGATAAATGGCTTTTTAGACCGGTACTGTCTGTTGCACGATTCATTAAACAGTGATAACAGTGCTTTATCGGACATAAAAGGCATTTTTTCAGCCAAAAATGAAAAAAATATGTCAGATGAGGCAAAAAATGGCAAAGCGCCGTTTTTTTTGCCAGATTCACTAAGCAGTGATAAGTGAACCGTACTTTAAAAGCATGTCAGATTTTTGCACCAGCTAAAGGCTGGCGCAAAAGAAATGGAGTCATGAAATAAATTATTGTTTACATTTTTTTCACCACACAACTAATGCAACAGGCCGGTGGGTGTCCCCAGGTGATTCCAGCGGGAGTCCAGGGCCCTCGGTGAACCCCATGTGAGTCTGGGACCCTCGGGTGATCCCTGTGGGTGTCCGGGGTCCCTGCTGGCCTACGGTACCGGGGGTCCCTGCTGGCCTGCGGTACCAATCGTGTTGCCAAAAAAACATTACACCCAATACTTTGCAATAAATACACCCCCTTGCCCCTTAACACAAACAGTACAATAATGGTCAAAATTACTATTATGCAGAAATGCATTTGTCCATTGCAAATAAAATATTAAGCTGCAGAAATAAAATAAATAAAACTTGCACTCAACCCTGCCAGGCTGCCACGATGAAGCCCGTCCTCATCACCGTTCATGTCCTCCATTGCCACAAACAATGCAGTACAATTAAAATTACAATCTAATGTCCTCTAACCCCTTAATCACCTTAGTGGTTCTGCTATAGAAATTAAGGGGTTAACCCACCCTTTCCCACTTCCCACACAGTAGGCATAACCACCCTCCCAATGCAACTACCTTCACCCTTCACCCATTCATTGGTACAGTGGGTACATCATGCCCATATAATATGGGCCTGATTTACCACTATAACAAGAAATTGTGAAGGAATAAAAAACAGGCCCAAATAAAACAACATTACATTGCAAAATGAACATACAGGTAAACCCCGTTATAGCGCAAAATCGGTTCTAACGCGGTTTTCACGTGGCTCCCGTTTTTTTTTAATAATTTTTTTTTTTAAATTTACTTTTTTTTTTTTGGGGTTGTCAGGCAAAATTGGGACAAAACATCCCCCCCTGCTCACAGCCCCCCCCCTTGCCCCCCTTGCTCAAAGTACACCCTGCTCACACAGTACTCACCCTGCTTACTGTACCCCCCCTCTCTCACAGTATCCCCCCCTGCTCACAGTATAGTACCCTCCTGCTAAAAATATCCCCCCTGCTCAAACACTAACCCCCTCCCTACTCACAGTAACACCCTTCTCAAACACGGTGTTCACACGGTGTTCTGTGGGTGCTCTGTGCACTCTCTGCACTCAGTGAAGTGATATGCTGGGCATTCCTAACACTAACAGAGACGGGGAGCAGAGCTGCCAGATGCCAGGCTGTGTGTGGTTGCCGCTGCCCCACCAGGTCTGGGAACACTGGGAGAGTTCTCAGCTTTCCCTCCGGCAGACACGGTAGCAGTGATGCAGCGGCCATTTAAATTTTTTTTTTTTTTTGCGGTGGCCATTTTGTTTTTCCGCGACCTCGTTACTAACGCGGTGGTCTCGGGTGGACCCCGAGGACCACGCTATAATGGGGTTCACCTGTATTACTAATTACAGATTTTTTGGGGAAAGGATGTGGCATCATCCAAAGGGAGTCACATGGTCTGCAACACCCAATCAGAGTGGGGATACAGTTCCCACAATCTGTTGGCTGAAGTACCATGTGTCAGCAGCCATGTTGCTTATGGTGACGTCATGTTAAAGGGAAAGGAAACACAGCCATTCTGATTGGCTGGCTTCAGTTCCTTTACATGATGTCACCAAAAAAGAAAACACATGGTATTCACAGCCAATTTGAGGTGTGTGAACCCTTTGCACTCAAATGTGACATCACAGCCCTATAAAAGCCTCTGCAGCCTCATTTGACAGCAAGAAGCCGAGGAGAGAGGACCTCCTCCTCCAATAGGATTACAAGGGCATGCCGGATGAAGATGGATGAAGATGAAAAAGAAGAAGATGCAGAAGAAGAAGAAGAATATAGAAGACACCAAAAGAGCCAAAATTGGATTACAATTTACAGATGAAGAAAAAGAAAGAAGAAAAGGACTTTGGATTTATTTTTTCACCTGTGACCCATTGCTTTTTGGGATCGTGGATTGGTTCGAGAGCTTGCGGTAACCATGGGAATCGGAGGCTGAAGACATCTAAAGGTAAGGGAAAAAATATAATGTATGTTATTTTTCATTTACTATTTTTTATTTTATTGTTCTGGTGATTCCATTTTTTTCCACATATTTATAAAACCACATTGCAATTACAGAAAATAAAAAGGCCAAAAAAAACATTGAATGGCATGGTGGCACATCCATGCCCTGTGGACATGAGATGCCACTATGCCATGCAATGGGCAATGTGCAAAAAATAAAAAACATGCATAAAATAAAACCACATTGCAATTACAGAAAGTAAAAAGGCCAAAATAACATTGAATGGCATGGTTCACATCCATGCCCTGTGGGCATGAGATGCCACTATGACATGCAATGGGGAACTTTTTCTTACTTTTTGATGTCTTCACCCACCGAATCCGACTCCAACAGCAACTCCACCAGCAGCAGCAGCAACTCCTTGTCCACGACGCAATGATCCTCCACAGCCACGGTCCACAAGTAAAAAAAATCTTTAAGTCTTTTCTTTCTTTTATTTTCTTCAACTTTAGTTTGTAATCCATTTTGGGGTCTTCTTTATCTTCATCTGTACTTTTAATCCAATCGTGGTTCTTCTTTATCTTCTTCCTCTGTTCTTTATCTTCTTCTTCATCTGTTAATCCAATAGGGAGGAGTTGCTCTTTGGTGTCAAATGAGACTGCACAGGCTTTTATAGGCCTGTGACATCACATTTGAGAGGGAATGGTTCCCACGCCTCTGATTGGCTGGGATAACCATGTGCCCTTTTTTTAATTTATGTTTTTAGGTGACGTCATCAAAAGGGAGTAGGATAACCCAATTTGCTGCTTTCATTTTATTTTTATTTATAGTGTGCATGAGCAGGGGGTCTCCTGACCTGAAAAAAGTTGATTTCAGCCTTGGGGACCCCCTACTTCTCAAGATACAGGCCCAGGTATGGAGTGCCGGTATCCCTTTGCTTTGTTTAGATCCCACGTGGATTTTAACATGGCAGGGATACCGGTACCCCATACCGGGGCCTGTAACTGGGGAGGCAGGGGGTCCCCGAGGCTGAAATAACTTTGTTTAGCTCAGGAGACCACCTACTTCCCGAGATACAGACCCCATTATGGGATGCCGGTATCTACTTCAATGTGAAAATCCCCGGGTCACGTGACCCACTTACAGGGCGGGGATACCGGCACCCCATAACAGGGCCTTTATCTTGGGAAGTAGGGGCTTTCCGGACCTGAAATCAATGCGGTTCAGCTCCGGAGACCCCCTGCTACATTAGTGTAATGTTTAAAATTAAATAAAACCCCCGTGATCGCCTGTGAGAGGCGTGCAGTTAGAGTGACTGATTCAGCCTATCTCTTACTGCGCATCTCTTACAGACAGGCAGACCCCGGTAAGATTAATACAGCAGGAACCCCTGCTGTATTAATCCGATGGGCCATTAGTCTACCGCAGCAAATTTTGAGAGAATCTCAGGCAAATCTCGAAATCCATTTCGAGAAAGGTTTGAATAACGGCCGCTGCATCTGTATGTCTTTTTTCAACCTCCTTCACTATGTAACTATGTAACTATGTAAGTATTTAGATTGAAATTTATAAGTTAAGCTGCTATGTAATATGCACTTGACTGGGAGCAAAGTTTGTTTTTTGTCCAATGTTATGTTTAATTATCCTATTACTATGGGTATCACCTATGGTTGGGAGGAAAGTAACTTTTATTTGTTGTTAATGTTTTTTATTAATAAACGTTTATCGCTGTGGCGTCACCACTGTATTTAACTTGTTATTGTTGCTTTAATATTAAGATTATTTGTTGGTGGTAGAGGCCTCGCAAGGAGGCGGAGGGGGTGGGGGTTACCCCTTCAGTATCTTATCAGTTGTAACTGCTAAGTTCTACCTAACCACCCATTCTAGGGCAACTATAACCTTCACCCACCCCCTCTTCCACCAACAAACAGGGTACTGGTGGCTAACACCTTCATTACCTTAGCAGTTAGCCACTAAGGTAATGAAGCTCTATTTATATTTTACTAATTTAGTATTGAAGCAGGAGGTCACCGAAGGTGAACAGCATTAATTTCAAGGGTGGGACCCCCTGCTTCCTGAGATAAAGGCTCCAGTATGAGATGCCGGTATCTCCTGCAAGTTTAAATGTCCTGGTCACGTGGCCGTGACAAATTAAAATTTGCAGGAGATAATGGCACCCGATACGAAGGCCTGTACCTCGGGAAGCAGGGTGTCCCCGAACCTGAAATGAATGCGGTTCATCTCCAGAGACCTCCTGCTTCAATACTACGTTATTAAAATTTAAATAAAAACAGTGCGATCGCCTGTAAGAGCGGTTCTGGGAGATGCAGCTTCTCTCTGCGCAGCTCTTCCAGACTGATAGAGGGAAATCGCACGGAATATCGCTTGAGAAATAAATTCAAATTTGTGTGGTACAATATGTCATTTTTGTACCAAACGGTATTTGACAAGTGATACATCTTACTGAATACCTTTTTTTTACAAATGTAATACCGTCTTGTAGGAACATACAAACACGTTCAATGTTACAGTGATAACATCTAAACTACCTGAATAGGCCCCTATGAATCAAGAAAGTGATATGCACTGATGCATTTGTTTAAAATTTGGCACAGGCTGCACTAAAAAAAGACTTACACCATCTATAAGGAGAAAAACAACTCAGAAAACCGTCAAGATAAGTAACTCAATCTGTGCATTTCTGAATGCATAGACCACACTAGCTCCCAAAACTTATCCAATAAATTGCTCACCTTGTCACAGAACGACAAAAACGTTCCTGAAAATGGTGCCACTAACATGAAAAAGACAGACGTATTCTGATAATGGTATTTTTCAGTTCTACTTGCGTCAAAATAACGACTTTGCGCTTTTTTCTTGCCTTTGGTACATAGAGCCTATTCTGTAGATATAGACTTTTCTAAATGGGAGTATATTGTATACAATGACAGCAGTGTAATACAGCAGGGAAACTTTCACTATGATATGGGATATGACATAGAGCCAACGCAAGAAAAAAAAGCATTTGGAATGTTATTTGGCTTCTGTAACACATTCAATAAAAGCTAAACCATAATACTTATTTTTGAATGAATTGCTAACAGTACTATAAGTGACATGAATACAACTCCTTAAAGTAGTAAGTAGCACTGTATGCTATAACATAACACTTTATTTGTCATTCCAAAGAAACGTCTCCGGGGTAGTGAGGTTAAAGAGGATGTAATGATCTGACATTCCTTCATAAGTGTATACTGACGTTGTGTCCAGCTCTGTCATCATATCTCCAGTATTCAGCAGTGAAAGAAAAAAAAATGTGAAAAAAGCGTTGAAGTTTAAACACCAATATGATATATTACAAAATACCTTTAACATAAAGTTAGGCTGCCTGGTACCTACTGCTAGCACAAACAGAAAATACGTGAAAAATGAAAAAACCTTGCGCCAAATATTCAATGTAAACTCCTGTATTCCAAGTGAATGTACAATAACCAAATAACAAAGTGACAGTGTCACCTGCCCTACGTGTTTCATAGACATTACTCTACTTCCTCAGGGGCTCCTGAGGAAGTAGAGTAACGTCTACGAAACGCGTAGGGCAGGTGATTGTACATTCACTTGGGACAATTGTTCTGGAGCATTTTAGTTCTGCTAGCTCCCGGTTATCAGACCGCATCAACTGTCCCTTTAAGGGCACGGGCACACTCGCGCGCGGGCGTGCTGAGATAGCCTGTGAATCAGGAGGAGGAAGTGAGGGGAGCCGGCCACACGTGTTGTCGTGCTGTGCACCCTACGAACCAGCCTCCGTCACCGGCATCGTTCCTGTGAATACCTGAAAGGACTTTTTGGACGTGAGTCACGGCGTGGCAGAGCTTCAACTCTGCAAGGACATCACCTGCGCCGAGAGGACTCTGGTATTACATCGCGTGTTTATTCCCTGCTGATTGTAAGTAGGGCTCTGATTTTTCCACCCCGGATGACCAACTGTTCTCTGTATTTGTCAATGCCAATTTTATAGCATAGTTCTAGTTTTAATAAATTGTTTATTTTAATTGGCACTAGGAGTCTCACTGTTTAATGTGATTTGTAGTGCAGTACTGGTTTACACTATGATTTGTGTTTGTTTGTTTTTTTCTCATTTCATGGCCTGTCAAGCAAGTGTGCGGATTCCGTGAGGAATACAGGACTTTACATTGAATATTTGGCGCCAGGTTTTTTCTTTTTTCAGTATTCAGCAGTGATACAGCATCATGCAGCCTCTTCATGATCAGAGAGAGGGAAATAGGACAACTCAGGCCTCAGCTCACAGCTGGCTGAGATCTTGGACTATGGGCACAATGGTTGAAAACCAGAAAGTGTAACTCCTGTCTACTCTTTGGTGAATTTTTATAATAAATAAAAGAGAATGGGTTTAGTGAAAAATGTTACTACATCCAGATTTTCTGTTAAAATTCCAATTTCAACACAAATTAATTCACATGTTTGCCCAAACACATTTCAGCTGAAATATGAACTGAGCTACATCTGATCTGCTCATACTTAAAATAAATGTTTCAGTTTGAAATATTGAACTTTGTTAGAGAACAGTTGTATGAGAAACATTCTTTATATTGTTACTGTATGTTACTGCAAAATTCTGTAAGAATCATTTTAGATGGTATACAGTTTGAATTAACCAACCTTTGGAAATAAAGGTTTATTAATTTCTGAAAGATGCTTGAAGATATGATACTTTCTTATTTCAATATTACGTCAATGAATTATAATTAATAAGATCATATTACCTTCTATGATGATAATAATTCTAAGATATCACAACAATAAAAAAGGTCTCGGAAGGGAGATATGCACATCCCTCTCTCCCACTCATAAACACAAATAATCTTAATATTAAAGCACCAATAACAAGTTAAATACAGTGGAGACGCCACAGCTGTAAACTTTTATTATTAAAAAATATTAGCAACAAATAAAAATGACTTTCCTCCCAACCATAGGGGATAACCATAGTGGATAATTAAACATAACATTTGACAAAAAACAAACTCTGCTCCCAGTCAAATGCATATTACATAGAGCTTAACTTATAAACAATTCAATCTAAATACTTACATAGTTAAATAGTTACATAGTAGATAAGGTTGAAAAAAGACATACAGATGCAGCGGCCGTTATTCGAACATTTCTCGAAATGGATTTTGAGATTTGCCTGAGATTCTCTCAAAATTTGCTGCGACAGACTAATGACCCATCGGATTAACACAGCAGGGGTCCCTGCTGTATTAATCCTTCCGGGGTCTGCTTGTCTGTAAGAGACGCGCAGTAAGAGATAGGCTGAATCAGTCACTCTAACTGTGTGCCTCTCACAGGCGATTGCGGGGCTTTATTTAATTTTAAACATTACACTAATGTAGCAGGGGGTCTCCGGACCTGAACCGCATTGATTTCAGGTCCGGAGAGCCCCTACTTCCCGAGATAAAGGCCCCGTTATGGGGTGCTGGTATCCCTGCCATGTAAAAATCCCGTGGGTCACATGACCGGGGGATTTTCACATTGAAGTAGATAGCAGCACCCCATAACTAAAGCTTCACACATCCCTTCTGCCACCAACAAAACAGGTACTGCTATTTAACACCCTTATTACCCTAGCAGTTACCCACTAAAGTAATGAAGCTGGGCTGCAATTAAATGTATATTACTAGGAATGAAACAGGGGGTCTCCAAAGCTGAAATGAATGCGGGTCAGCTCCGGAGATGCCCGGCTTCAATCCTATATAATAAAAATTAATTATACCCATTCATATGCAAATCACGAAACAAAATAAGCTTGTTTAAGCCGCAATGCGTATATCAAAGCTACCTGAATAGCATTTACTGGTAAAAAAATTGAGTTTTTAATTTTTTGACCTCCTGCACGTCTTGTCAGAGACAGAGTGCTAACACTTGTTAAAAAGCCATTTCCCAGTGATTCTGACATGCTAATGAAACTTTCTGAATAGCTACACATGCAAAATCGCTTGAAAAATGCACTTATGTACAGTATGGTATCAAGTGTTAAGTCACTTAACGAAGCAACCTGAATAAGCCCCATAGACTTCTATGTACTAAGGAATAAAAGTTGCTTAATTCTGTGACACAATTACACCAGATGTATCTGCAAGTTTTTCCTTTAATAAATCCGATGCAGAATTGCACACCTTTGGCCCAGGTGGTCTTGGGATTTCTTTCCTGTAGCTTTTTATTAAACTTACAGAATTTAATGAAAACTACAAATAAGATGAACTGAGTTTGTTTAACTTGATGTGCACATATAACTATCATGTCATTCGTGCGTCATTGGCAGAGATATGCCAATGTCTCAGAGCTCATTTTGTGTAATTTTTCATGAAATGTTTAAAATATTCTCATATTTGTTAACATTTATACAAATATATACAGTTTCGTTTATTTTTCCGAAAATCTGTTTATATAACACCATCAATAGTTAACCTAATAACTCATTCAAAATACTGCTGATTTTTCACTCACAATCATCAGGACTGACTACTATAAGTGCCAATGAAGTGATTGCACCCAGATCAAAATGTAGCTGCCATTGACTACAACACCACACTGTAGTGTGATTCTCTTAGCTGCCTTTGGTGAAACACCAAAAAAAAAAACCACACACGTGTAACATGATGTCTTTACTGTCTACATAGCGTTACAGGAAAACCTTTGTGGAGAGTTTGATCCCAGCACTGAGCAGGTTAATTCAGAGCAGACTGTTCTAATTAACCTGCTCAGCTGGCTCACTACTCCTTTAAAAAAAACCTAAAGCTCCAAATACAAGGAGATCTCTAGTCCATGGAAATACCCTGGACTGCTGAAAAGATCACGCAGGGACAATTTTTCTCTGACCCAGAAATATACTGGACCACTGTAGAAATAAGCCTGCACTGGCACTCACCCTCCTCCTATCCAGGCTGGAGGAAGCTGGGGCTCAAAGGTAACTTACCTGCACCTGTGAACTGTTACTCTGATGGCTGTTGGTAAGGAGCATAGCCCACCAACCCACTGCCTAAAACTACAGTTGCCCCCCACCGTGTCAGCAGCCTTACGAGTCCCCCTATCTCAGCAGTCTTGCAAGCCCCCTCTTCTATTCCCCCCTCTGCCCATGTATTTCTCTCCCCCATCTCAATCTTACCCCCCCCCATCTCAATCTTACCCCTATCTTCCTTACTCACCCCTCTCACATTCCTATCACTCAATTACCTTCCCCTCACTCAATCCCGCACCCAGCCTGGCCAAACACTCCTTCCAATACCCATACAATTACCACCACAATAATGACCCCCCCACAATACCCAAAAAATCCCCCCACAAAACACATTCTTACACTACCCCCCAAATACATACTTACACTACCCTCCAATACATACTTACACTACCCACCCAAATACATATTTACACTGCCCTCCAAATACATACTTACATTACCGCCCCAAAATACATTTTTACACTATCCCCCAAAATACATTCTTACACTACCTCCCCACCCCCTATACATTCTTATACTACTTCACCCCCAAATATATTCTTACACTTACTTTGGGGATGGTCTCTCTCCCATGCTGCTGCAGGCCTCTATTATTCTCCTACGCTGGGCCTCTCTCACTCTCCGGCACCAGGCATCTCTAACTCTTCCATGCCTGGCATCTCATGCTGGTGACTGCAGGGGTCCGTCTGTCCGCTGCTTGAAGTTGGGGCCAGCCACAGGTCAGGCCCAACTTGTGCAGCTGACGAGCCTCTGGTTAACACTGGGCATTCTAGTTGGCATTGTGCCCCTCCTCTCCCATGCTGCTGCTGCGGGCCTGCCTCTCTCCCTCACTGTCCTGCACAGGGCCTCTCTCTGACGATGCTGAGCATCACAAGCTGGGCACAGCTTCCGGTACTCACTGGCATGAGAGAGAGGCCCGGCATGGGACATTGAGGAAGAGAGGTAGGCCCGCAGCAGCAGTATGGGAGAGCCCGGGCACGGTGATAACAATCGGCTGGGCATCCGGAGACACAAGTTAGCCCCAACTTCTGGCCGGGCCCAACATCTAGCACCGGCTGGCCAGGCCCCCCTCAGCCATCATGCTTGGGACATTTGTCCCGGCTCTTCCCCCCTGTTTGTGCCCCTGGTGGGGTTTTCTAGTCAGTGCTCCCTATGTGAGTTAGCCCTGTTTCGTTTGTTTTCCTTGAACACTGTTTTTGATGAAACTTAAGCTGGGTTTTTGTTGTTTAAAAAAATAAACCATAAGAGAAAGAATTCAGTTTCAATTAGCACTCAATTATCAGTGGTCGTGTATTTAGATATTAAAAATTAATCTTTAATCAAATTGGTGAAAATAAATGTTGCAACAAAATAAATAAAATAAGAGAAGCATCAGAGGAGTACCTAATAGTTAACACTTGCAACTGCCGGTGTCCATATAATAATGTAATGCAGTTATTCTCAAATGTATTGCAGTTAGCCTAATGACTACTGTAGTCTGTAGGTACTGAGCACTAGTTAAGCCTCTAGGATGAGCTCTATATGATAAAATGACTCTATGGGAGTCAAAGCTGGAATAATGCCAGCAGTATATTGGTCACAGCTAAGATGACAGACCCTAATGTCGGTCTATATTGTGATAATATCCAATCGCTTATAGTCCTAGCAGTATGGACCGCAGCTAACAGGTATATGATATAATACTTTCCTCTGGCCGGGAGGGGAGTGTTAGTAGGGTTAAGTGGCACCCTGTAATGTATAGGTAGTATCTAGTATATTTTGAGGTGACAGTGCTAAGAAAGGCTTCTATCCACTATGGTCAGGCGGAGAGAACCTCTTGATGGTTCTCTTATTTTATTCATTTTGTTGCACCATTTATTTTAACCAATTTGGTTTAAGATTAATTTTTAATATCTACATACACGACCACTGATAATTGAGTGCTAATTGAAACCGAGTTCCTTCTCTTATGGATTATTTGTTTACATAATTCTCAGTCCAGCACCTTATCTGCACATTATTCCTATTTCCTATCCTTTAGCTGAGCAGGGGTTCACAATTTCCCCTTCCCCTCCCCCTCCTTACCCGTGGTTTCTACTTTTTGTTGTTTAAACCAGCTGGCTAATAAAATGCTATTATTTATTTCCCCTTAAAAACGTCTCCTGTGCTAAAAACCTCTGCACAGATCTCCTATATATGGTGGATGAAGTAGGATGAGAGGTGGCCCTTGAATTTCAAAGGGGCCCTTGAGATCGTCAGGGAATTTTTTTGTGCTTTTGTTTTGCAACAGTTCTCGCAACAGCTTTATCTACTGGATAAAAGAAGAACCACGTGCAGAAGTGACCAGGAATAAAGAGCTATAGATCCTGTCAGAAAAGTTCATTGTGGTGGATAAAGCTATAAACGCCAGAGTCTCACTGGGGGGGACTGCACAGGCTGATTGGGGGGCTGCTTCGAATGTTGATCCACACAAGGTACTGGTTCTGTGAAGAAAGTCTACCCCATTATGTGGGGTAAAAAACAAACAAACAAAAAACTGCATGGTTTTTTAAAATGCAACACTAAAAAGTCGGCAGAGACGCTTGTGAGAGCTACGAACTCTGCAAGTGAAGTCTACCCCCCCCTGTATGACTACCAACTGTGATTCTAGCATAGAGATATAATAATAATGCAGAAGTACCTCCCAAGGTCAGTGTGAAGAGTACACCTGAAGGTGTCAGAATGGAGTTCAAAAGGTGTTTTGTCTGTAATTAACCCGGCTACACAAAGGAATGTCCCTTCAGGCCTTTTGATGATGAAGAGGATATCTCTTATATGGTCCCAGAAATGAGACACATCAGTGAAACACCCCTAAAATGTTGGGGCTGCCTGGAACCTGGACACACAGAAGATTAGTGTCCCTACACCCTGGAACATGAACGTCGGCAGCAAGGGCAGGCCTAGCGGAATACAAAATATTGCCCCTTGCTACTGCAACTGCAAGAGAAGTATGGTGGGTGCAGCGAAACTACAGAAATTCAAGCAAAAAAGGAGACCCCTGATGCACCAGTCTTCCAAAGTAAAGAGAAATAGATAGAAAAAGAGAGAGGTTCTCAGTTTACCGTTGAATTTACAGACACATCCACAGATGACATAAGAATGAAGGTGAGATGAACTGTAGCCTAGAGTAACTGGAACATTTTCCTGGACATGGCAGAATCTCCAGAAGGCCCAAGGCAGAAGTTGTGTTCCTCGAAAAAGTGTCTATTCGGTTCTGACAGTGAGAAACCCACAACAAAGAGTACCAGGGAAGCGGAGCCAGAACAAGTAAGTGATTCTAATTTGACCAGCCCTGAAGATGCACTGCAAACTGCCAGATATGACTGCAACCTACTCCGTAAACAATTAGAAAAGGAGATAGAATATAACGCTAAGCTACTGTCAGGTCCGCGGAGGGATTCCACTCCCAGGGCGCGTCACGAGCCATTGCTAAGAACACGCGCAAACTTCCGTCTGTGCGTCCGCCGCTACACCAGGGAGATTCTGGGTCCTCCTCCTCATCACGGCAAACAGGCTCGCCGACGGTACGCTCACCCCGCACTACGCACACAGCCGCCGCACCGCTCAGGCACGCGCAAGCCGCACACCAGCTGATGCTGGGATCAGATTGAGCAGTATCTCACTTTTCCTTCATCCAGCCTCCTCCTATTACTGCTCTACCTACATCTAACACCACCACTCCTGGGATCCTCTCATGGGCTCCTGCCCCTTTATATGTCTAATCAGCTGCGCATAGAATATTGTTTCTGTGTTGTGCTTGCTACTATTGCTTGTTGATGTGCTGTATCTTGTCTTGTGCCTTCTCGTTGTGACCCCAGCTCGGACCTGGACCTCTGCCTTCTTGGACCCTTTGACTTCAGCTCATCACTGAACTCCTGCTCTCTTCCCTCCTTGACCACAGCTACGGACTACGACAACTCTTCTCTCTCCACCCCCTAACTACGGCAAGTACCACAACCATCCTTCACTCTCCTACACTGACCCAGCTACTAGACCCTGAATCTGCAATACGGACTTGGCCCCACGGTTGTAGGGCGGTGGTTATATACGTCCCCACCTCAGCCTCGTGGTCTAGTCCAGTTTGTGGTGAGCACATGTGGCATTATGCTCAGCCCAACAAACATGGACCCCACTGAGGTGGGACGATGACTACAGGACACGGCGGTTTGTTCAAACAAGTGGAGACATGTCTAGCACAAAATGACCAACGAATGGATCTGCCCCAATGCACACTATGCACCATCAGTGACCAGATAAGAAGCACCGATTCCGTCTCTCATTCATTTGACCCTGGCTTCAGAGCCACGGCCACCTTCCCCTAACCGTTATGCTGGTGATCCGTTGGCTTGTCGGAATTTCTAAATCAGTGCTCCATACACTTTGAATTGTTACCGTCCCATTTTCCCTCTCAACGCTCTAAGGTGGCATACATAATTTCTCTATTGATGGATGATGCCCTGGCATGGGCCTCACTGATCTGGGAACAAAGTCCGAACCTGACCTCCGACCTCAACTGCTTCACCAAAGAATTCCGTATATTTTTTGACACCCCAGGGCGGAAGGTTACTGCAGCTTCTTCGCTCTTAAATATTTCTCACAGAGACCGTACTGTGGCCCGCTACACGCTCAAATTCTGTACCTTAGCAGCTGAGACTGGCTGGAATGACGAGGCCTTGACAGCGGCATTTTGGCAGGGCTTGTCCGAGACCCTCAATGACAGATTGGCTGCGCTAGAACGTCACACTGGATTAAAGGATCTCGTGGTCTTATGCGTACGCATGGATCAACGGCTTCAGGAGAGAAGGATGGAGAGAGGAAAGCGCCAAAGAGGTACGCATTATTTTCTTACTCGTTACTTACAGGAGTGATAGATTCTTCAACGCCAGTCGTAGAAAACCCATGCAGATGGGAGGCACCCGCCTATCTTCTGCTGAAAAACAACGCAGACGTCGTGTGGGCCTATGCCTGTATTGTGGTAACAGTGGTCATTTGGTGATTGCCTGTCAATTGAAGTCGGGAAATGCCACAGCCCAGTGAGAGTCGGGAGGATCACGCTGGGAACCTTGTCTTCTTCTCCTCCCAAACTCCCTTCCAGGATCTTCCTTCCTATCATCCTAATTGGAAACACCTTCAGAACCACTACACGTGCCTTCCTGGGTTCCGGGTCAGGATGAAACTTCATCGACCAGGGGTTTGCAGGGAGAGGAACAAGATACACCTAACATATAAGGATCGCCCTGTAGGGCTAGAAGCTGTTGATGGGTGGCCACTGCAACCCACCTTTATATCCTTACAATCTGTACCTCTCTGCCTACAGGTCACTGGAGCCCAGTCCGAATGGTTACAACTGGATGCCATCCCTACACCATTGGTGGACATAATTCTGGGCCTACCTTGGCTTCAGCTACACAATCCCCAAATCGACAGAGACTCTACCTATCTTCTGGAAAACAAGAAACTTGCCTGACTCCTTCCATAGCTCTAGTAGGGATGTCACTTTCAGAACATGGTAAGGGGCAACTTCCAGAGATCTATGGGGAATTCTGGGACGTTTTTGACAAAGTGCAAGCCAAGGAACTCCGACAACACCGCCCCTATGACTGTCCCATCGACCTCTGGCCTGGTGCCATTCCCCCCAGAGGATGCTCCTATCCCCTATCTCCTCCCGAGACCAAAGCCACAAAGCAATATATCCAGGAGAATCTTCATAGAGGCTTTATCCAAAAGTCATCGTCACCTGCCACAGAGACACACAGAGACACACACGTAAACAGACACAGACACACACACAGCTCCCTCTGAACCTCCTGCAGTTCACACAGAGATTCAACAACTGCTGGGCAATGTGAAGATCCCTTGCAGGCATCTCCAGCTCTGGCATCTCCCGCTCCGGCATCTCCACTTTGTCTCTGCACCTCATAGAAGGGGAGGGGGGGCAGGGGAGGGGGGCCATGATCGGAGCCTGTTAAGGTCCCTGGCTGGCATCTCCAGCTGATCTCTCTGCACCTTAGGGAGGGGGGACGTCGCAGCCATGCTGTTCCTGTTTCCTGCACACTATGAAGATCCCCGGCCGGAATTCCCAGCAGTGCTCCCTAGCTGATTTTTTTTTAGTACATCGATTCTAAGACACACCCCTATTTCAGCCATGTGAAAATGGGAAAAAAAGGTGCGTCTTGGAATAGAGGAAATACGTAAGCTTAATTTAGGAAAAGTATCAACCATCCCCAAATTAATAACCAGATCAATACAATGGAGAATATTTTGATAATAGAAAATCTTAATTACCTTTTTAAGGGAAGCCATTCCCCCCTTCACATTTTTTTATTCATAATTGGAACTGGAGATTGAGGTCACCAGATTTGAACTGTATTTTTCTCACCTGTGAGGATCCATTGGTTTCTGAGTAATCTACCCATTAATGTGCTGGGCTTTTTTTGTTAATCTTTTGGGAAATCAAAATGGCTACTAGGTAAGCATCACTCCCGCTTGCCAAAAAAAGGTCTCAACATCAGGGCCTGATATTGCGGATTTCTAATGGATGACCCTGCAAGCCCTCCTGGTTACCAATTATGGGAAAAAAACAAGAAAATGAAAAGTGCTTTAATGACAATATAACTATGTTTTCAAACACATTGAGTACTTTTGCCATTAAAATCAATAGGATTATTTTCCTTTTGGACATCTGGTGCAATTGTACTGCACCACTTTTGTCTTGATTCATATATTCCAAAAGCCCCTATGTTTATACTTTGTTGTAGAGCAATAATATGATATAATCCCAGTTGCAGTATGTCAATGAGTGTGTGCTAAGTTTAGAATGATTAGTGCACAAACCTATCATGTGCCATTAGATAGCGTCTTCTGGTAATGTCATGTCATCAACTTTATATTGTACAGAACATAGTAATTACTGCACATCCATTCATATCTTCCTACCATCAATAATGTATTTATGCAGTTCATCGCTCAGCAAGTTTAATTTACTTCATATTACTAACAAAATAGTTTAACAGAACAGGAAGTTGCTCCTACACGGGAACATAATTTAAGGTATATCAAAGTGATGAGTAGTTAAAAACCATGTAGTTAAAAAAATGTCAGATTCAGAAGCTATAAACAATGTATTTTAAATAATAGCACTAGCGTATTTATATATTTTTGATTACCTCTTGAATAGTATAGTCTTTAGGTATTTCATTAAATTAAGGGTATCATGCAGTAAGCTGCGAAAAAATGCATTAGCCAGTTTAGCAATTAGGCATGTTTTTGGCGTGTTAAACTGGCTTTATGCTGTAAGGGGCGAATCCCTGATGAATGAATGCGCCACCACCATTTGATGAAATGGCGTGTAACCGGTGGCGAGACAGCTGCCTGGCGAGAAACTGCTGAGAAGCCGTCCCCTGCCGAGATGTGTTTGCAGCAGAGAGAGATCCGCTGCTCTCTCGGCGCAAACATCAGCGCATTAAAAATTATTTTTTAAACCATTTTTATTCATAGTGTACATGTGCAGGGGGTCTCTGGAGCTGTACCGCATTGGTTTCAGGTCTGGGGACCCCCTGCTTCCCGAGATACAGGCCCCTTTATGAGGTGCCGGTATCCCTCTGCATTTAAAGGTCCAGATCACGTGACCGCGGAATGTAAACAAAGCACAGGGATACCGGCACCCCATAAAGGGGCCTGTATCTCGGGAAGCAGGGGGTCCCCGGACCTAAAACCAAAGCGCTTCAGCTCCGGAGACCCCCTGCACATCTACACTATGAATAAAACACACATATCAATAAACACCCGTTCCTTACCTTTGCGGCTATCTGCTATGGTAGCGAAGCAGCATGAATATTTATTTAATAATACTGTACAGTGAGCAGGGGGTCCCCGAGCTGAACCGCATCACTTTGTGGACCAGGGACCCCCTGCTTCCCGAGTTGCAGGCCCCGGTATGTGTGATCGGATGGGCAGTGTCGCCACCATGTTTATAGCGTCCCATATGCTACGTGCCCGCAATAAACATGGCGTCCACACTGTAACCAATGCCCCAAACCGGGGCCTGTAACTCAGGAAGCAGGGGGTCTCTGAGCCACAAATCAATGCGGTTCAGCTCAGGGGACCCCCTGCTCCTGCACAATATTATTAAAATACATTAATGCTGCTTCATTACCATAGCGGATAGCCGCTAAGGCAATTAAGGGGTTAACGCATAATAGCATGTTTATTGGGGACAAATGCCCCCAATAAACATAGCAGAAATACACAACATACAATACAGTAATGGGCAACATTACTATTATCCACAAATGGATAATAGTGCAGTTGTCCATTTAAAATACATTACAGAACAATAAAGACATTAATACATATAGCACTCACCATGTGCGGCTGCCACGATGAAGGCCATCCTCATCTTCATCCTGCCCATGCCCCATCAGCTTCTGCAAAACAGACACAAGAATAAAAACATCCAATGTAATGTCCCTGTAGACGGACGTTCACAGAGGTACACAATTGGAGTCGTTATAATGTGAAATTATAATAGGCTTTATGGCCTTTCCTTTTCATCAGGGAAATTATCCAAACACAGGGGGGAACAAAGCTTCCATTCACTTGGGAGTATTTCTAGTGAAATCGCTTGCAATTAGTCACATCTCCATTAGTTAAGCATTTCCCATCCCAAACACATAACATGAAAATAAGCAGATATAAGCAGTCTCTTAATAATGAAAGTCTTATGTTTATCAGCTTTGTAGAGTAAGCTTCTCTGCTCTCCTGGAACCGCACCCGTGCCCGTGCACAAGAAAAATATCAGCATCCAGGTTTTTAGATGTCTATTGGGTGTCTGCAATCAGCTCTCTGCTGTGTGGCTGGCAGAGAACTCAAGACATTGTGGTGTCTCCAAAGGGTCAGCTCAGTCAGAGCTAAGGAGTCAGTCACTTCCTGTCTCAAAGGCAGGCTTTTGTAACCAATCTAATCAGGCAGGTGGTGTTTAGTAATTAACTACCACACTGCTAGATTAAAGGCACATTACTGAACAGGGATAAGTCCCCTGTTACAGTCCCCTAACCCCTTAATCACCATAGCGGTTATTAACCGCTACAGTCATTAAGAGGTTAACCCACCATCACCCACATACCCCCCCACTAACTCCCCCACCCCTTGAGGCCTAACCACCCTCACTCACTACCCACAAGGGAGTCCTACCACATACCCTTGGGGCCAAAACCCCAGTCTCCCCAGCACATACAGTACAATGATGTGCCAAATAACTATTATCCACATAGGTATAATACATTATTTGGTCATTATTAAACACATTAAATACCGTAGTAAAATAAAGAAAATTCTACTAACCTCATCAATAAGAAGGCCCCGTCGCCAGCATATCATCCTGTGGTCCATTGCCAAAATAATAAATAGCCAATACATTTCAATGACATTCACATACCAATGAACCCCTTAATCACCTTATCGGGTACTAACCTCAAAGGTTAATTAAGGGGTGAAGCCATCCGCAATGGCAAACACCACTTTATGGGCATAACATCCTCAATGAATTAAAAAGCAATTTCTAATCAAATCTCATGTAATCATTCAATCTAAAGCCTCAAATGCCCACTTAAAATATTGCATTTACAGTGTATACATGTAGCATAAAATGTAAGCTACATGTACACCACTGCAAAATCAATGTTAGCAATACAATATCCAACTAAAATAGCATTACCTACAAGAAGTTATATATGTAATCCAATAAAGTCACCATCAATGAATTAACAGCCATGAATTACATCCCTAAACAATTAAAATACCATCCATACCAATACATACAAATTACTATCGCTCTCGTTACAGAGAACAAGTTCACATCATACAACAATAGGACACCAACAATTACAATATACTAAAGCCACCCTCGCCATAACCTACAGTACAGCATAGAAGCCCAAAAATTACATCTCTCTAATTATAAAATACATTAACACACATCTATGCATAGCAGCATAGCCACAATCATTACAATACAGTAAATCGAGCTTTTACAACACTATCATTTCTTACCCTGTATGTATATATCTCTAGACATTACATACATACATACATACAGTGGCAGAAATGATATGCATAAAAAAAAAAAAAATACATGAAAAAGCAAAAAAAAACACAGTTACATTGAATACATTTCTTAGTTCACTTACCATTACTTGACCCACTCACGACTCCCGTTGATCAGCTTTACTGACGAACCAATACAAGAACAGGAACCCATAAAATAATAAACCATACAATAATAAACATTAAAATAATAAAAAAGACAATCCAGGGGTCTTCTAGTTGTAATCCATCTTAATTGTATTTCTTCTACCTTCTTCCGGGTTCTTTTCCCTTCTGCGCCACGCCCTGGTCTTCTTTCTTCTCGGAGGTCCTTCCTCGCGGCGTCTTGCTTCAAAATGAGACAACATAGGCTTTTAAAGGCCTATGACGTCACATTTTCGTCATATGGTTCCCACGGCCCTGATTGGGCCGTGAAAACCATGTGTTATGGCCGATAAAAAAAAATGATGATGTCACTTAAAGGCAAAGAAAGCACAGCCAATCAGAATGGCTTTGCTTCAATTGCCTTTAAGATGATGTCTCGGCAGCCAATCAGAGCGTGGAACTCCGTCCCAACTCTGATTGGCTCTAGTAGACCATGTGACAGAGGCTTGGGAAGAACGGATGGATATGACGTCATTGAAAGCCTGTCACATGGTACTAGAACCAATCAGAGTAGGGATAGACTTCCCACGCTCGATTGGCTGCTGTACCATGTGAGGCCGGCCATGTTTCTTTTCATGACGTCTATCTTAAAGGCAATTGAAGCAAAGCCATTCATACCCCCCAGGGTATGTGGTAGGACTCCCTGTGTGGGTGATAGTGGGGTGAGAGTGGTTAGGCCTCAGGGGTGGGGGGGGTTAAGGGGGGAGGGTTGTGGGTGATGGTGGGTTAACCCCTTAATGACTGTAGCGGTTAATAACCGCTATGGTTGATTAAGGGGTTAGGGGGACATTACATTGGATGTTTTTTTCTTGTGTCTGTTTTGCAGAAGCGGATGGGGGGCATGGGGCAGGATGAAGATGAGGATGGCCTTCATCGTGGCAGCCGCACATGGGTGAGTGCTATATGTATTTAATGTCTTTATTGTTCGTATGTATTTAAAGGACAATGCACTATTATCCATTTGTGGATATCGTCATTGTGCGCACCTTAGTTGTATGTAGGGGGGGATAGGGGGGTGGGGGTGGGGCATTAGAGAGAGTAGAGAGAGAGAGAGAGAGAGAGAGAGAGTAGATAGAGAGAAGAAACAGAGGCGAGAGAGAGAGAAGAGAGATGAAGAGAGAGAAATATAGAAGATATATATTATATATATTATTTATATATATTATTAGTTAGTGTTTGGCTGGTGTGTGTGTTTTCTTTTTATTGTGGGTAGTGGGGGTGATACACACACACACTGACTGACACACCACACTCACACCACACAACACTGACTGACGACACACACACACACACACACACACACACACACACACACACACACACACACGGCTAACTCACGCGCACACACACACACGACTGACACGCACACTGACTGACACGCACAAACACTGACTGACACGCACACACACTGACTGACACGCACACACACTGACTGACACGCACACATACTGACTGACACGCACACACACACTGACGGTGGACATGCACACACACAATGCACAGCACAACACTGACTGACATGCACACACACTGACTGACACGCACACACACTGACTGACACACACACTGACTGACACACACACACTGACTGACACACACACTGACTGACACACACACTGACTGACACACGCGCGCGCGCGCACACACAGTGACTGACGCACGCACGCACACACACACACTGACTGACTGACGCACGCACGCACACACTGACTGACGCGCACACAAACACTGACTGCCGCACGCACGCACACACTAACTGAGGCGCACACGCACGCACACACTGACTGAGGCACACACACACACTGACTGTGTGTGTGCGTCAGTCAGTCTGTGTGTGTGTTTGTGTTTCTGCGTCAGACTCACTGACACGCGCGCACACACACACAGTGACTGACTGATGCACACACAATGACTGACGCACAATGACTGAGAGAGAGAGAGAGAGAGAGAGAGAGAGAGAGAGAGAGAGAGAGAGAGAGAGACAGTTTGCTGAAACTAACGGCTATGGTATTTTATTTTGTTTGTGCGAATGTTCATTGCGCAAACTTTCTTCTACAAATCAAAATCTAATTGCAATAAACATCAAAGTTCATTAAAAGTTCATTAAATTTTAAATGCAAATTTTTGCACTTCAAAAGAAACAAAATAAGTAAAATAAAAATGGGCCACATATATGTGTGTATGTTTTAAGGGTAGGCACTTTCAAATGTGTTTTGGTTCTAAAAAAAATGTTGTGTTTTGGGTAAAATTGAAATAGTTTTTTTTTTTTTCAAAATTATGGAAAAAAATGTTGAATATAATAAGAAAATCTAGCACAATAAAGCATACACTTTTTTTTTCAAATAAGTACAACATCTTAAAAACAATAAGCAAACTAAAATAATATAGCTGTAATAAACTGACACAGAAGATATGTGAAACTGTCCAAAATGCATAGTGCAAAATATTAATCATTTCCCCCCACATTCGATTCCCTCAAGGGGTTAATTATGTCAGATAATTACCTAGCTTTCAGTGAAATGTCACCAGACCGTGATCGAAACACTGTACGTCTGTCCTATTTATAGTCTCAGCATAAAGCGAATCTAGATATTATAGAGAATTTTGTAAGCGTTAGCATATTTGCATATTAAAGGAAATTGTAGTGGTCAGTAGATTTCAGCTTTGCGTGTCAGCCATACTCTCGTTCTCAGTCTTCTGACATACCCATGTATATTGTATATCGGCTATGTTGGTATTTGTCTGCTTGTGCAAGTCTAAGGTGGTACTACAGGTGGTGTTTAGAGTCTGTAGAGTGACACCAAACTTGATGGTTGGGTTAGGTGGCATGTTGCCACTGACCTGCACTGCATTGCTTTGTAAAGCTTGAAACACTCCATTCAGTTTCTCCTTTGTGTGCTCAATGTACATATGGTACTTACTGTACAGCTAAAAGACTGACATATTCAACCAATTGATTGTAGATCTATTTTTGTTTTTGTCAGAGAATTACATATTACTTGTATTTGTTTCCCAATTGTGATTACCTCGATTATTGTGATTTCTTTGATTTTTTGTTTCTGAGAAAAAAATTATAATTGTTACAATTAATTATTCTAACATTAAAATTATTTTTGTTGGGACTCATTGACACTGACATCACTTCACATTCAACAGATAAATACACATATATTGTATGTATATCAATATACTCAGGGTATGAAATTCATATTTTGTATCATGTACCTCCACCACTGGCTGTTAGGTGGGAGCTGCTGGCTGTATTGGTAGAAAGGTTATCAATCTTTATTAATAATTCTCCTACACTTCTTTTTACTCCTCAACAGTTTAATTTTTTTATTTTGTGCTGCTGAGGCTGATGCGATTTTCTTGCCTCTTTCCACAGTGCCACTACCAGCGCCATGCACTCTTTACCATGATTCTGATGACCAATGATGTGGCATTAGCTGCTGATACCCAACAGTTACCTTACAGCTTAACTTGAAAGTCCAAGGCTTGGACTTCTCACTCAGATTCTCTCACTAGATCTTGCTGCTGTGGCAGTAGTCACACAAAACACTTTTCTGTAGATTATCATCCCGCTACACACCCTCCTATTCATCCAATTTAACAGTTTTATGTTATGTAATATCCCAGAGTCTTACCGTATTAGAGATAAAGCCAGTTCAGCATCCACCCCTACATGTTTTTATGAAGAATACAATACTGTATGTCTCTCACCCTTGCCTCACAAGTAATTCTGCTGGAGTCCTGGCTCACACAAAGGTTAAGGCCTGTCGAGATTCAGAAAAATATTCCTCTTCAGAGTTCTCCTCCTTTCTGTCTCTTCCCTCTCATTCCCACTATCAACACGTCTGCTCATTCTTGTACAGCATGGATGGCTAATATTTCTAAGCCACTACAAATAAATTCAAACAGTCTTACATAGAATGGAATCTGTCATCTAGCATGTGTGTACCCTAAAGCAATAAAGTGGACCAGGAAACAAAGGCACACTGTAGTGTGATATGCAATTAATTAATAAGATATTTTCAAGTTGTCTCAGCAAATGGTCCTTTTAGACTGGTAATATTTTCAGGGAACAAATTCCTATTACCCAACAGGCTACAATACAGATAAATAAACCTGGAAAATGCTCAATGTATATGATCAAAGGAAAACCTGTGGTCAAAGAGTTTGTGTTATGTAGTCCTGTTTACATCAGCCAACAAGGGGGTGTGATGCTGACGATTTAAATGGTGTTCTACTGGTTAATCTATCGGTACTTCCGGGTATGCGTGCAATGCAACTGACGTCACAGTGGATGATGCTTAACAGCACTTGCATCCAGATAGGAGCGCAATTCTGGTTACGTCATTCTGTGGGCAGAGCTTGACACCACTTGGCCACAAGAAATTGCAATGCACATTAACTTTTAATGCTCTGCCAATTTTTGCAGATTGATCCAAAATTGTTTGCAAAAAAATAGCAAATGTCACCAACTGTAGTTCATGCACTTTAGAGAAAATGTTGCACATCTCCACTTAACAAGGCATTTTTTCTCACCAGAATGTAACATTTTCAAAGCTTGGCCAATATTTGTCTCTGCTGACGACAGTCCAATATTAACCTGTTTCACAAACCTGTGCCAAAGTTTTACATATCTCTACAGTGCATATATCCAATATTAATTACTAACTTGTCTTAGTGAGCGTCAACAAGCAGATGATATAAATAATTCTAATGATAAGAATAATTGTTCTTTATGTTTTCACTGAAACATTATTTTCACCCCATAATGGAGAAAGTGTAAAATAATGATCAATTCTTAACAAAAAATGTAAAAGGACCCATGTTTCAAATAAACATTTTGTTCAAATCCCCCCTCCCCTTTTCTTTAATCCATTGTCAAATCCTAATATTTAGAATATTTTAGAAAGACTGGAGACTATAAAAAATTGTTGCAACACAAGCAAATGTCATTATGACCTTAATCACTTGTTTATGTTGTGTACTGTAGCATGTGCAGAATTGAGTGTAATTCAAAACGTCTTAACTAAACCTCAGCTAAACTCTCTGCTTAAAGGGGGGGGGGGGAATCTATTTATCATTCCAATTTTTCATAATATTTTGGGCTCATTGCTATCATCACCATTCTGTAAAACCTGACAACCTTCCCTCAACAGTGCTGTTATATTAACACTCTGCTTTTATTCCAAACAGCTTTTTATAATTAGTTGGTTGGAAGATATTATGAGTTTTTATATCTAAGAAAATGAGAAAAGCATTTACTTGTGTTTGTGTAACATTTCAATTTACATGTAATCAATATCTGTTCATTATTAAAGCAGCAAAGAGCACTGTTATTTTTATTTGTCAAATGAATGAAACATGATAATTGTAATAAACATATATGTATGGGTAAAGCATACTTTTTTTTAAATCACAAATACAAGAACAAAACCCAGGTGGTTTGTGGTTTATAGAGGAATTGCAGTAGTAGTTATTACTGAATTGAAACGACATTTGAAAATAGCCAACATTTGGCAAAACTGAATAGAGACAAATACACCCAAGAAGCATATTTCTATGACTTATTATATATAATAAAGTCATAATACATTTTTCTGAAAAATGGGTGCGCATTTTATTTTGAAGCATCTCTGCATATTCCATCATTAATATTGAAAAGGATGATGTACAGTAAAATTGTACTATACCAGACAGGAAGCCACCACTTTGTTAGCAATAGAAACATGCCTATCCTTCAGTAATGGTTCTCTACATTTCTTAGTTAGGTCAACGTATTGGCATATGTAGTGTATGAGGCAACTTGAGTATTAGCTACATATACATGACATACTGTATACACTACATATAAACTGAGGGGCCTATTCTAGTAGCTTCGATAACCAACTCATCGAGGATTTTGAGCTGTTCTCGCAACATTTTGGCCAGTTGCTATTCAGAAAGACTCGATGAATTGGCCAAATCGTACGGGGAAGGCATTTTTAAACCATTCTCACACCTGCCCAAACACATCGAGCGGGAGCTGCAAAAATCAAAAATAGTGCCATTTCGATAAATTTCGGGTATTCTAGTAGCTCTGATGAGACAATCTGAGCACTGAAATTGCGAGTTGATCAAAGATCTCATCTTGCCAGCTCTAGGGTGGTGAGTTGGGATCTGAGAGCAGGACTTTTTCCTGCATCAAATTAATGTAGGGAGTCTCCGGAGCTGATATACATTAATATCAGTTCTGGAAACCTCGGCTTCAATCCGATGCAAACATTTTTTTTACAGGTAGCTTCAATACTTTAGCGGCTAACCACTAAGGCAATGAAGGGATTAAATACCAGTGCCCAGTTTATTGTGGGTAGCGGGGGTGGGTGAAAGTGGTATTTGGCCTGCGGATGGTGTTTAGGCCTTGGGGGGAGGGAGCTGCGGGAGGACTTAACCCCTTCATTGCCTTAGCGGTAAATACCGATAAGGTAATGAGGGGGTAACCCTCCTGCTACCCACCCGGTAGGCATAAACCCCCACTGTGGGCCAAATACCACCTCCACCCACCCCCGCTACCCACAATAAACATTAAAACAGTACTAGCCAATAAACGAATTCACTGCCAGTGTGGTTACCTATACCCTCAATGAGAGCAAAGATAGCCCCAATGGGAATGAAGGGAAACCCCCTCTACCATAACATTACAGTACAGTAATTGGCAAATTTACTATTAACCAGATTTGGATAAGCGTGCATTTGCCCATTCAAAATAAAACATTATCAAGCCACCATAAAGTAAATAAAATTTCTACTTACCCTTCAAGGATAAAGGCCGTCCTCATCATCGTTCCCCAAGTCCATGTCCTCCATTGGCAGGAACATAACAATAAAAATGCAAACTAATGGCACCTAACCCTTTAATCACCTTAGCGATTAGTAACCGTTATAGTAATATAAGGGTTAAGCCCCTCCCCTACTACCCACCGGGGAGGCCTAACCACCCTCCCTGGGGGAACTGCCCCCACCCTCTACCCATTGATTGGCATTGTGGTACATCATGCTCATTATAGCAGTCAATGGGCAACCTAAATAAAACAACAGCACCTAAACAACACAACAACAAAACCCAAGAACCAAAACATAACAATTAAAAAAAAACAATTGCCTAAACACAACAATAAAAGAAATCAAATGCTTAAACAACACAACAATAAAAGAAATTAAATGCCTAAACAACACAACAATAAAAGAAATCAAACGCCAAAACAACACAACAATTAAAGAAATGAAATGCCTAAACAATGTAAAAATTAAATAAAACAAGCCCTACAAATACATAGCAATTAACTCAAAATAAGGAACACAAATGCAAAACATGACAATTAATTAAAGACAACCATTTGCCTAAAAATGTATTGCCTGATACTGTATTTATCTATACCCGAAACGGGCATAGATAAATACATTGGAAGTCAAAGGGCAAGCAAAAAATAAAACTTAAAAAATACAATAAAAAATACAATAAAAAAAACCTAAAAAACAAAAATTACATACATTCAATGTTTTTCATATCTTTAGATGTCTTCACCCTCCTATTCCCGATGTATCTGGAAGCTCACAGCCTTAGCACAATGATCCTCAGCTTCAGGTAACTTCTGTTCTTCTTCCTTGCTTCTTTCTTCATTCTTATTTACATGTAATCCACTGTAATCCATAGGGAGATGTTGTCTCGTCGTCTTCTTAAAGTGAATGAGATGGAACAGGCCTTATATAAGGCCTGTGACATCACATTTTAGTGTCAGATGGTATAGCTCCAATCGAATTGGATGCTGTACCATGTGACAGGGTTTTATTTTTAAGGAATTGACATCTCCAAGGGAGGTACATCACATCCTTAAACCAAAATGGCTGCCATCACTTGGTACTACAGCCAATCGGATTGTCCCGAATCCAATTGGTTGAAGTATCATGTGACATGTTTCAATTACGGTTTCATCTTCACGGGTGATGTCACATCTTTAAAAAAAAAAGCCTGCCATCACATGGTACAGAAACCAATGGGATTGTGAGGTATACCACAAGGCCAATGCATAGCAACATACCTGTACTGTAAGATATTTTTTCTTCTGTGACATGAACATTTTAACATCTTCCCAACCCAATGATATTTATCCTTCTTATGATATCACAGTTTATGAAAGTCTAAGGCAGGGGTGCACAAACTGGGGGGCGATCCAAAGAAGTACGTTGTTTTTATGCTAATAAATTGGGGAAAGACTTTATTTTTCATCTTATTAACAGGTATCGTCAAAGCTAATGAGATGCAAAAACAACGTCTGTTCATCATAGTAGCAGCGCTATTAACAGGGATTTTCATGTGTCAGAGACGCATCTTCCAATAGACTGCACATGCATAATAGTAAAAAGTCTAAATTAGCACATGTCCTTTGTGACGCGTTAGCATGACCTTTCAGGAATCCTACTGTATGAGCATGTTTTAAATTCAAATACTGTAAATACACATTAGAAACTGAAAGACTCAACCATGTCAGATAGACTGCTGTACTGTTGACATGACTGAGCAGGCTTCAACCTCAACTGCTGGGTCTGCTCCATCTCCTGCCTCTGATGCTGGGAGAATCCACATCCAGAAGTTCATGGATGAGGAGCAGGAGATACTTATAAATTGAGTGGTTGCTAACACTCTAAATTATTAGGCTCACTCTGCTCCATGACAGCCAGGCTGAGGAGCAGCAGATTTGGTGGGCCATACTCCACTGCCTTAATGCCCTTTGTAATGCTATCCGATCCATGGGCATGTTAAAGAAGCACTGGATGGACAGCAAATAGAAAGTAAAAAAGTTGACTGACCACACAGCCCACTGCTAAAGCTGTGGCCTAGAAAAGAAGTGGTTTGTGGGTTCTAGTCCTGTTGGGTCTAACACCATTCCAGTCACTAGGTTGTTACTCTAGGCTTATCAACTCTATATAGTTGGTGTGGAAATAATTTTTGGAAGTGTGGGATGGGACTCATTTAAATATACTTTGCATAACCATTAGCATATATCTCAGCCATTTACCTCTGGTGTGCTCCTTTTTCAGCACATGAATATCTCTAATTTATTTAGATGGACATTTGATGGGATATATATTACTGGTGACATTTATTACATTTGGAAGCACTCTAGCTTGCTCTCTCGCCTGCACCCTCTCTCGAAATGTGTTCCTGATTGTAGTGTATCTTGTAATGGTAGGGATAGCTGGGGGATCTAATAAAGAGAAACCCCAGCTATTTACCCCTAAAAAAACATGCAACTTGGCTGGCTAAGTAATGTATATTTCAGGCCAATGTATGTAATGTCTTGGGAAGTACAGAGAATTTGGGCTAGCGGTCCTGTCTTTTATATAATTACCTTATGTCTGTATTTATGCCTGTGTTAGCAATTCCCCCAGTTAGATACAGTAGTTTGGTATTGTGTGGTGATGGAATTAACATGTTAGCCCTGAAAATGTAAATTAAGTTATGTGCCTGTTATTTGTATGGAAAAAGACTAGTAATTCACTCAGTTGAAGCTCTCCATAGAAATAGATCAGAACAAAGGTAGGGGATTAGTTAAATGAATTAGTTATCAGGTCTGAGCCCCAGGCACTTTTTTCTCTTGGCTGGCTACCTTTGTTCAATAGCCACCAAGGGGTATATAAGGGGTGCTGTTGGACAGTGCATGGGTTACCCTCAGAGGGAGAGACACTCTGGGAGGGAGTGTGGAGATTCCTTCAAAAGTCTATCAGAAGTCCACCTCTGGGAAGGAGTGTGGAGTTTGCTGAAGTCCATCTCTGGCAAGGAGTGTGGAGACTATCAGAGGGAGAGACACTTTGGGAAGGAGTGTGGAGATACATTTCATAGGGGCTGCTATGTGCAGCACTTTGATATCCTGGAGCAGAGAAGCAGACAGGGGAAACCCATTTGAAGTGGGTCCTTGCACCTAGGAAAGGTAGAGTTCATCCCCAAGACCCCTGTAAGTGTATATATTTTTGTATTTTGTAGTTCTGTGTGTTTACGAGAATGTATCCAAAATAAAACTCATTTTATTTAACTTACTGTGTTTAGCCCTGTGACTGATCCCTTAAATATAAATGGTGTTAAAAGTCCTGGTCTACCATTACAAATCTCCATGGTTGTAACTTGATTAAATAAAGGTATTACATTAAGATCCAAGGACTAGGTGAGTAAGCATTATAACCTGTAAAGAAATGGGAAAAACCCATGCTCAATTATGATGCAAACCATAGAAATTAGTAGTAAGGAATAGTAATTGAAAATTGAATGACAAGCAGTGATTTCTAATTGTGGTTGTCTAGCCGTCGGTAGGTCAGAAAGGGCAGAGTGACAAAATATGAAGGAATCATGAGGTGTTTAGCAACCAGATTGATGATGTGTACTGAAGCATCACAAATGATCTGGACATTAATTGAATGGTACAGTTTCCTGTTTCCTGTTTCCTGTTTCTGTGCATGATTTCATTGCTCTGTGGAGGTACTTTGTGAATGCAGTCCACTGCTCCCATAACACCCTCAATACCTGCTTCATAATTTGGGAAAAACAGACTGAGATAGTCTTGCAGAAACAGCTAATGTCTTCTGACATTATTCTATAGCACAGAAATGCAGTATAGATAGTAGTTTGGTCAGTGGAAAATATGTAGTTAAGGCTAAAGATCAGCCTGAACGAGTACAATAATTTCCTAATGAGGTGGAACTGTATTCCCTCCATCCTCATCAGGCATGCCAATATATTAACTCAAACTCTTTATTTTTTTTTTAATGTTGCTGAACAGCAATAATGTCAGGTAGCAGTGTGCCTGCTTATGAAAAAAAAGCAGTATTTGCAGTTATGGCTTCTAAAAAAATGTTGGTAATGATAAGTGTTTATACTGTGGCAAAGTTTGAACCTGGTCACTGTTGGCGCATAATTAAAAAGGAGTCTTAAAAACCAAAAAAAAAAACATTAATCAAACTAATATAAAAAAGGTGCAATTTAACATATGAACACTCATGTTGAGCCCATTTAAATAAATTAGACACAGACACATAGCCTGCCGAGTCCTTAGATTAACATGCCCCAACAAAGTTGTGCCTTTGTTTTTGTCTTATTTTTTATAAGGTGCAAACAACAATCTACCACCTGCGCAAGTAGTTTTAGTTACAACTCCACTGTGTCAGGACCCATGTACAGGGACTGCTTCCTTCCAAGCAGCAATTCAGCATTCAGCAGTGCTGACTACACACATGACCGCCCTGGCCTATAAGAATGAACCTCGTTCAAAGACTCGTTGAGTCACTATGATGATTTTCCAACATGGCCGCGGAAGCAGGTCGTCTGCCTCTACCAACATTGCTGCCAAGGCAGGAAGTCAGCCTCTTTCTTAACCGATTGCCTGCACCTGCCTGCTCCCTTTATAATGATTCATTCCCCTCTCCTCCTTGCCTGTGCCAGGTACTCTGTGCCTGTGTACCTGACTCTACTTATCTCTGCTTGTTCTTCGCGGCTCTAGGGTATAACCTGACTACCTTTCCCACGAATCCTCCGCAGTAGCTGTTCCTGCAGTTGATACCAGAGCCGATGACCTACAGGATCTCGGAAAGGCATACAGGTGACTCTTCGCATGGCAGCAGAGACACAGAAGAAGGCCTTCACCTGAATACCAAGTCGTAATGAGTTCTGGCTCTCGATTCATAATATTTGTCTACATAAGCCCTCTGCAAATTTGGGACTGTGTTTTATCAGTCCCTACACGTCTCCTTGCTGAAACTGGTCATCCAGAACCGGTTGTCCAGGACTCTACTCCCCTCTCCCTCTGCTCCTATTTCTGTGGATGGTCAGCTGGAGTATATCATCCAGAAAATGTTGGACTTCCGTATCTCCAGAAGGTCCCTTCCATACCTTATAGATTGGAAGGGGGGATGGACCGGAAGAGAGGACTTGGGTCAAGGCATCCGATGTCCACTCTCCTGCCTTGGTCAAGAATTTCCACAAGGGATCCAATTGATTTCAGTGTTTTTTTCTTTCTTTGATCCATACGTTAAAAGCGGCTCTGTAATTCAAAATTCAAAGTTAGAATTTTTATACATACAGGGGGCTATGTCTAAAGACTAGTGTTTTCAAAATGGATTGAAAGAGTGCACTTAAAAATCCCTTTCACCAAAATCATTAGCAGCATATGTTTGTATGTTAATATTCATGTTCTTACATTAGGCAGACTTTTTTTTAGTATTTGTATGGTGCGCACCATGTTTAAAAATATGTATAAAAATTATACTCATTAACCTTTACAGTGCCCTTATGACTTACCTAGTACTGCATGGGCCATGTTACACTGGAGGCCTTTATAATGTACAGCTGCAGTACAAGGCACTTGATCCTTTTCTAGCGGTTGGTCTGGCAGATAACTCCAATGGAGCAGCCAGTCCAATCTAAATGGAAGTGAATAATATGTACTGTATCCCTATGCGGTAGGAATTACAGGTATTAAAAAACGAGACATCATTGAATAAGTGTGTTTGCATATATTGTATGCCAATACTAAAGTGGTAGACTGCAAGCTGCATTTACTTTTGGCATATATGTAAGTTTCAGTATCTATGAGGGTGAGCATTTTCACTCGTATTTTAGTTTTAGTTCTAAAAATTGTTTGTGTATTGTTTGGGATGTGGTTTCTTTTCTAAAAATGGTTTATTTTTTGATTTTGGTTTAGTAAAAACTTGATTTGATTTGTTTGGTTTTAAATTGTATGGGGAATAAACAAATAAAAATAAGCATGGAAATGTTTAAAATAATTATAAAATAATGAAAAATATTACTAAAATAATACAGTTGAAAAACATAAAATAATTTTAAAAGATATGAGGAGAAACACCTGAAAATTAGCACATCGCCTGGTATTCTGTTTGGTTCTATATACATTTACAAAAAATCATAAGGGGATTGGTTTTGGTTTTGGAATATAAAGTTCTTGTAGGTTCTTATTTCACACATACTTTTTTGCCCCTCACTACGTTTCTAGGCAAATCAATCAATTCTTTAAAAAAAAACAGCTACATGTTCTTGTCAGTAGAACTTAAAACTTTGTATAGTTTGGCATCTCGCCTCTGATTTGTATTATTTTCCTAGTCTTGCAGAAACATACTTTGAAAAATAAAAAGATGGTGGGTAGGGTAAAGGCCATCAGATGGTTTACGAAATCTACTTCCCAAGCAGCTGTCTAAACTCAACTCTCCTGGGCAGACAAGAGAATGTTTCACTTCTTCAACAATACCATCTCCTTAAAAATATTTATCTTCCTTGCTGTGAATTGCAATATTTATTCAATAGGGAACTACTATTAAATGCAGTGTGCTTGTATATATAAAAGAGGCACAGTGTATTTACATGTAAGAGTTACGTACTTCTTTTAGTGTAAACCCTGTGTGTGTGTGTGTCTGATGTATACGGTGTATCTATTTAGTATATATATATATATATATCTATATATATATATATATATATTATATATATATATATATATAATAGATATTATACATATACATATACATATTATATCACTTGTGAGCACATTCACATGTCTTGGAGTTTTTTTGTCACCTTTTTCATCCACCATAACTTACAATGTTTATATTAATATATATTTTTATATATAAATTAAATATATATATTGCCCCCTTTCCCGACTACGTGTGCTGCTAATACCTGCACAGCAAACAGGAGGCCTAATCCTCCGATTCTGGGAGCCTGGGGTGTGTATATACATATCTACTAAACAGCGCCTCCACCAGGGAAGGATCCTCGCACAGTAGGATAGCCTCTCCCAAGACAATATGCCCAGTAATACACACACAAATTATGGGGAACACTATTTACTGGGAGGTAATAAACAAGAACCATGAATACACACAATACACATATACAATATGGCTCATACCAACCCGCGGAGTACTCCCACAGTACTTGGGTGCAGGGGCACCAGTGTCCCAGTGTCCAGGCCACGAAGGCCTACCCCACCCCCATGTGTGAGACAGCGCTGCCCCATGATGTATTGGTGCACTTGTGGAAAATACCTGCCCGGAGCTCTAGCCCCAGGGTTCACTGAGTAAGGCCAAGTAACGGTCAGTCTGTTGCATCGAAGATCCGCCTCTGTGTGGGGTGGCTTCCCGCTGGAGTATAAACCAGCAGAAAGTCACAGAAGATGGCCTGGTCTGGTCCCAGATGCAGGCCGCTCACACCGAGTGCGTCCATCACCGATGTACTGACTAGTACTAATGTATTAAGGGGAGCGTCCCTGCCTTGGGGCCTTCCCTACAAAACACAAGCTAGTAGTGAGGAGTCTAGCTGGGACCTACGGAGGGTATTCTGGGCTAGTTCAAACTATAAATGATTGCTTTTTGCACACAGGTCCTCCTCTTGGAAGTACCAGAGGTTATTGGTCAGCGCTCCTTGCTATTGCCGGTATGGCTATTGCCATGGCGACTTCAAAAGGAGAAAGGTAGGGTTTAATCCATTTAAGATTCGTACTTCCCGAGTCTGCAATGTGCCACCAATGGCTTACCAATACTATAGCAATAATGGGTCGACCATCACAGAAAACTTGCTGAACTTCAATCCTTGCTACCTGGCCCCACCTGATTACCAGCTTCAGTAGGCACCTGTCAACTTTAATGCTGATTACATGAGCGGCCCTAGCTGTTACTTGTCAGGATCCATGATCCTCGGCGTGCTCCTCACTTACCCCAACCCGCAACCGGGTGTTCCGCTTCTCCTGCCTCCTGCAGCACATCTCGCCTGCCGGCGAATGCCAGCATTCCATTTAGGGGCGTGCGTGGACCACACTCTACACTAAATGCCATCCCTGCTGACCCCGAATCCAGGCTACGCTCGCGTGGTGACACCACTGTCACGCAGCGCGCACCCGCTACGTGTGCCACTCGCACACATGCACAGAACCTTCCTTGCTCCTCTGCTATACTATACCTGTTGCTAATTCCTCTGCCTAGTATATACCTGTGCTGATTCTCTCCACCCAACCACAGCCAGACATACTACTGAGAATGCTCTCCTTTCATTGGACAATCTCCCTTTAGCTTTTCCTCCGGACTCCGCTCTTCTGTTCTCCTGACCTCGGCTACATACGACGATCTGCACCTCTCCAATACTGACCTCGGCAAAGTACTACAACAATCCGCCTCTCTTCAATCCAGACCATGGCTAAGTACCCCCTATGATCCGCTACGCTCCAACACGTCCTCGGCAAGTATTAATGACCATCCAGACCTCTCCAACCCCGACCCGGCTACCTCAACCAATCTACACTCCAGACGTGCCCACGTGGCTGTGGGTTGGTGTTATATCAAATCCCCACCTCTGCCTCGCCGTCACGCCTTGTTTGTGGTGACCACTCATTACAGTATGCTCAGCCCAACAAACATGGACCCCTCTGAGGTGGGGCGAGTCTTGAGCACACACGCCAGCATGTTTTCCAAAATTGAAAATTATTTTGAACAAAATGATCATCGCATGGAATTATTGCACCAGAATCTCATGTCCCTTTCAGATCGGGTACAAACCCCTCCTCCTAGTCCTGTCTCTTCAGGGCCTTCTGCTGCAACTATTGCTTCTATACCTATTTCTCCCTCATCTGAACCCCGACTTCCCACACCCAACCGATATGGTGCCAACCTCCATGGGTGTAGGGTTTTTCTGAATCAATGTTTCATACAGTTAGAACTTATGCCTACTCGATTCATTTTTCAAAGATCCAAGGTGGTGTACACTATATCGCTAGTTACCGATGATGCCCTGGCCAGGGCTTCTCCCATCTGGGAATGAAGATCGGATCTCACCCAGGATATCGGACAATTTATCCGGTAATTCCGCAGAGTCTTTGATATGCCTGGCCGCAAGGTAACTGCCGCTCCCTCTCTTTTTCATATTTCTCAGGGAAGCCAATCCGTGGCCAGATACGCTTTGGAGTTCTGCACTATTGCCACCAAGACCGGATGGAATAACGATGTGTTATCATCCGCCTTCTGGCAAGGTCTTACAGAGATTTTAAAGGATGAGCTCGCTGCATATGAACATCCCACTGATCTCGAGAAACTCATCGCAATATGTATTCGCATTGATCAACGTCTGCAAGAGAGGAGAACTGAAAGATTCCATCATCGGCAGCTTACAACAAGGGTTCCTTCTTCCCATGACAGTACAGATGAACCCCTTCCACCAGATATCCCAGAGCCTATGCAACTTGGAGGTGACAAGTTGTCTTCCAGTGAGAAACAGCGTTGATGCAACACCGGTCTCTGTCTGAACTGTGGCAATCATGTACATCAGGTACTCTTTTTCCCCCACAAGTCAGGAAAACGCCAACTCCCAATGAGGTCCAGGGTAATTACATTGTGAACACTTTCTACATCCCCTATTACAGCTAAACAGCTGCCTACCAGGATCTTGATTCCTGTTGCGCTTACCGGCGAGGGTTCCCACACTTCTGCAATGGCCTTTCTGGATTCCGGGTCAGGAGGCAATTTTGTCGATCAAGGCTTCGTCGAGAGAAATAACATCCCCATTGTTCGCAAGAAATGCCCAGTAGGGTTAGAAGCTATAGATGGTTTGGTTGACCTCTGCAAATAGCATATATCTCTTTACAGACCGTTCTATTTTATCTTTGTACAGGTGAGGATCACATGGAAGACATTCAACTGGATTCCATTCACACCTCTTCAGTGTACGTGATTCTTGGCCTCCCATGGTTGCAATTCCACAATCCACGCATCGATTGGTCTGACAAGGAACCGTTCCTGTGGAGCCCCTTCTGTTCCAAGAACTGCGCTGTACCCATCAAGAGTATTGGTGGGGTTACTGCTCCCAAAGATGAGAAGGTAAAATTGTCCTAGTCTACGCTGAATTTTGCGATGTTTTTGATAAAGCCAGATCGGAGGTCTTACAACCGCATCATCCTTTTGTTTGTCCTATTTACTTGCTGCCTGGCTCTGTACCTCCCAGGGGAACTTCTTACCCACTTTCCCTTCCTGAGACTAAAGCTATGAAGGAGTATATCCATGAAAATTTACAAAGGGATTTAATTCGAAAATCTTCTTTTCCAACTGGCGTAGGCTTCTTCTTTGTGAAGATAAAGGACGGGTCACTACGTCCATGTATTTATTACAGAGGTCTTAACAAGATTACCATCAAAAACCGTTACCACTTACCACCCGCTGAACTTTTTGTTGGCGTCCAAGGAGCCAAAATCTTCACTAAATTGGACCTCCGTGGGGCCTACAAACTGGAAAGGATCCATCAAGGTGACGAATTGAAAACGGTTTCAATACTCGTGATGGCCACTATGAATATCTTGTCATGCCCTTCAGTCTCTGTAATGCCTTTGCTGTCTTCCAGGACTTCATTAATGAAATCTCCCTAACCCACGACCAAATACCCCAACCTACGACCGGGTGTTCCTCTTCTCCTGCCTCCAGCAGCACATCTCGCCTGCCGGCGAATACCAGCAGTTCATCTAGGGACGCACGCGGACCACACTCTGCACTAAATGCCATCCCCACTGAGCCTGCCTCCAGGCTACGCTCATGCGATTACGCCACCATCACGCACTCGCACACATGCGCAGAACATGCCTTGCTCCTCTGCCTATACTATACCTGTTGCTAATTCCTCTGCCTAGTATACACCTGTGCTGATTCCCTCAAGCCAACCACAGCCAGGCATACTACTGAGTATGCTCTCCTCTCATTGGACAATCTCCCTTTTTATGCTCAGCTGCCACACTGGCAAATTGGCTGAGCATAGACCTTCCTATGAGCGACGTGCTCACTGCTGTCTTGCCTCCACAGTCTAGTGGTGCTTCCAAATCCTTGTTCCTGACCTTAGCTTTTCCTCCGGCCTCCTCTCTTCTGTTCTCCTGACCTCGGCTACGTACGACGATCCGCACTTCTCCAATACTGACCTCTGCAAAGTACCACGACAATCCGCCTCTCTCCAATCCAGACCATGGCTAAGTACCCAGTACTATCCGCTACTCTCCAACACCGACCTCGGCAAGTATTAATGACATCCAGAACTCTCCTACCCCAACCCAGCTACCTCGACCAATCTACACTACAGATGCACCCACACGGCTGTGGGTTGGTGTTATATCAAATTCACACCTCGGCCTCGCAGTCACGCCATGTTTGTGGTGAGCACTCTGTTACACTACGCACAATACACCCCTGATTTCCACCCGGTTGGCAAGGTTTAGAATGAAGGTACATATAATGCAGTATACAGAAGTAACTTTCATTCGCAATGACACGCATTCACTACTACAGTACACAGTATCTGTATGCTTGCCATAGCCCGTCAATGCTTGTACACATACGCACTAGAGCATGAGTTGATGCATGCGCACTACCTTAAAGTAGTGCGTACTTAAAGCAATTTTATTTTTAGAAATGAAAGTTTGAAATCGACTGTCAATGTTGATAAGGATGAAGTTCGATGGAACTCTAAAATCACTATTTTTTAAATGTTGCCTTTTTTTACTTTTATACAATATTACCAGCTTCAAGATTTTAACAATGTTTCACTTTTTTTGGACAACACATAATATACTGTATGTGATCGATACAAGTACAGAGGCGGTACATTTTATTTGAGTGCGGCTAGCTCCGCAAGCCTGGGGATGCCCCGGCATGCTAGCCGCACTCCCTCGGCGTGCCGCGCATCATCGACGTGCGGTCACGCGTCTTCGGGTGCCTGCACCCCCTGCACGCGCGTCCAGGGCTCCCCGAGGGAGCCCTGGTGTCCCGCGATGTGGGGGACGGCGGCAGGGGGTTCCGGGGGACCCAGGGGACCCGGCGAGCGGAGGGAGAAATCCCCGATCAGAGGGCGCTCCTCCGCGGCTTCGGCGCGCGCCAGGCACATCCCGGCGCGCGCCTGGTTACTGCTGCGGCCGAGACCGGGCAAATGCTCAAATAAACTCGGCCGCAGCAGTATGTCCTCACCAGTAATAACATTTCACAAATGTTTGATGCTTTTATTTAACTTCCTGGTTAATGTGGTGTATAATGCATTTACAAATAATGGGACACTGAACTTGTCAAAAAACATATTTTAGATTTTTTTAAAAAAAATTGTTTTTCTATTATACGTACTTAACAGTATTTAAGGAGAACTATTATGGATGAAGTGAAGCGCTATTTCAATGTGAACAGGCTTCTTGCGAGAACCGTGAGAGACAGCATCAATGGCCTTTTGAGGCATTAAAGGGCTCTTCCCTGGAAGCCCATCGACTGTGTTAAAATCCATGCATGCCATGTCCTTTCCCCCCAAACCCCTAAACACCAACATGTAAACTCCTAGTGCTAATGTTAAGTGCTGTACCCCATGCCATGCATGCTTTTCTCCCTCAACTCCAAAAAAAACAATGATTTAATAATGTAATGTATTGTAGTCATGGTTTAATAATTTTTTCATGTGTAGCAATGTGTAGTCAAAATGTAGTCATAATGTACAGTAAAGTACTGTAACCCATGCCATATACTTTCTCCCCAAACCCACAAAAACTCAGAATTGCATAATGTACAGTGTGATTATTAATATTGAATATTGTCCCTTTAATTACAGACCAAGATGCCCAAGTAATGCCAGCCAGTGCAAAGACGAAAAAGACAAGATTGTAAATTCAGAAGGAGGCGACGTATTTTTGTAGTATTAATTTTAATTTTATTGTCCTGTACAAATAAAACATTTAATTCTTTAAAAATACTTTTTGGTGTACATGTTTTTACTGTTTAGCTACACTTACATTAGAACTATACATAAAGTACTAAAGGCATTTAAATCTATATATATAAATATCTCATTGACATACTGTATATATAAATCTTGAAAATAAGTTGCTTTTTCTGTTTAAGTACACTTAAAGTGGGACTATACATATAGTACTAATGTGATATATATATATATATATATATATATATATATATCTCATTGACATACTATATACTGTATAAATCTAGAAAATAAATATTTTTAGTGTTTAGTGTTTAGATATACTTACAGAAGTACTACTGTAGACATCTAGCGACTCTAGATGCTTTGGGCCTGTCCTGAGAAAATTACATATGTTTTATGAGACTCCAAAGCCCAGAATTTAGGGAACATCATATTTCAAGTCCCCAGTTATGTCCATAGAGTATCTACAGTGTCTACAATACCCATTTAGTGTGATAGTACTCATCTCAAATCAGGAGGCGGACCCGCAGAGCTGAGGTAGGGATGCAGATAAACCGACCACAACCCAGGGACAGAGTCCTGTAAGAGTATACATAGTCGGTATGGATGCAGGGGTCAGAGCTGCTGGCAGAGTTGCAAAGTCCAGGAGACAGGCAGAGGTCAGGGCTGGCGGCAGAGGTGCAAAGTTGAGGGGATAGGCAGAGGTCAGGGCTGGTGCAGAGTTGCAAAGTCCAGGGGACAGGTAGACATCAGGGCTGGTGGCAGAGGTGAAAGTCGAGGAGGCAAGCGGTGGTCAGGGCAGGCGGAAGGCAGCGAGGTCGGAGTCACGATCTGCAGTCAGCAACAGAAATTCAACACAGGCAAGAGGTTAAGGCATAACTGCAAAGACCGACAGGAGCTACAAACACACAGAACTCCCTATTGTAACTGCAGCCTTTGTAAAGCAGGCCACAGAGAGCAGAAAGGGTAGGAGAGACAGAAAACCTGTACCGCAGTGAAAACCAGGCACGGATCATGCAGAATCCTTACATTTAGTACCCGTGGAAAGAGTACTAAAAATTCAGATGGTCTCCCATCAAGGAATCTACTTACCCACATATGATAAAGAGCTGTATAAAATCCATATCCTGCCTCACCAGACAAAAGATTGAATCCAAAAGATGTAGCTTAATCAATTTGAAACAACATTAAAATTTAGAAGAATTTTCTGTAGCCACAACTTTATATAGTAACTTATTTTAGATCTCTTCAACATAAGACTGATTTTATTTAGTCATCAATACATAATTTACATGGCTATCTTAACTAGATATACACAGTAAATACAGTGAATTTTTTTCACTCACAGATGTGTCAATGTTTGGTGTGCACAAACTGGAACTGGCCAAAAATACTTAATTTCCCCCAAAAGACACTAAGAAGAAGAAGAAGGAGCATAAATAAAGTTTAGAATTAAGTGTCATCTGGCAGCACAGGATGCTGTATATCAAGATGATTTGAGCAGTAAAGGCTGTATGTTATTTCTATTGCAGGAGGATAGATTCCATAATCAGCGTGTGGCATTATGTTTCAGTAACACAATCGTTTTATGACATTGTGTAAGATACTGAATTCAAGAACTGCATTATGTTACATGGAGACTTCTAGTTTATTATACAGTCTAAGAACATAATTGTAAAAGCAAAGAAAAAAAATTAACTCCAGTAAATGTTATTTTAAGGAAGATTTCAAAACCACTTAGGCCTGAAAATGAAGAAAGAATTAGATACACATTAAGTTATATCTTTAGCAAATCATAATCAATCCATAGTTACAAAATATTTTCTTAAAAAATATATTATGAGAGGCGTCACTTGGTGCATGGACGAAGGTTAGTGAAGCTCCACTCCAGAATAACACAAAACATAAGCTATCAGCAAGAAAATCTCATGATACACGCATAATAGACAGCACAAAAGCATCCCCACCCAACCAGGAATGACACAATGCCATCATGAATAAAAGAAAATCTCATATCGGGACATTCCCAAGTTTTCGTAAGCGGCGAGCTCAGCGCAAAATGGTGCTTTTGGTATGTGGTTGCTTTGAATCAGACCCAGAGGAGGATCCCGCCCTGCAAGGGTTGACCAAATAGATATCGACAACCTCTACAACAACCTGAAGTCTGCTTTTCAGGTGGAGATACAGAAGGCAGTAAAAACCTGAAAGGCGACTTGAGCCACCTTGAAAAGATGACAGGCCCTGAAACTAAAATGGCAGTGGTCGAGGAGAGGCATGGCCATGAAAACTAAGCTATCCCAACTATCTGAAGTTAAGGAAGACAGGAGGCGATGCAGGCCATGAAAAGTAAGCTATCCCAACTATCTGAAGTTAAGGAAGACAAATAGAACCAACCTTGGAGAATTAACGTATGGGTTTGAGGGAATACCTGAATTTCTTGTTCCTATCTCTATGTTCAGACCTATCAGCCCTAGATCTGCAGCGTTGGATCGGCCGAGGTACATGATCCTCCAGTTCCACAACTTCAAAAGTAAGGAGCACACTATGAAGGCCACGTGAAACCATGATGGTGTTATGTTTGACATAAAAAGCTACATTTGTTTCTGAACCTCTCACCTGTCACCCTGCAAAGAAGGCATTATCATGACATCAGGCCATCACGGGGGCATTGAGAGGCAGGGGAATCAGGTACAAGTGAGGCTTCAAAATAAGTGAATTAGTAAAAGATAACCTACTATGCACACTGGATTGGAAGACTGGGTCAGGTATTAAAAATCTAATACACATTGTCCTCCTATAATATTGTCCCTAAACAAAGTCCATATGTTATTGTTGCTTTCTCTTCAAAAGGTACAGAAACTGCAATGGATAGCAGAGCACAAACACACCACTCTAGATTTAGTAATACAATTAAAAGCAAAGGTGCTTGCACTCAAGCGCTAGGATGCAGCATTTAGGCCAGAGGTGTGGATGCTTCTTCAATAGGCAAATTTCTCCATAGTTCCTTTATCACCTTCTCACTATCTAGAAATACTGCCAATGCTGCTACTCACTGTCGTGCACTGTTACTTACGGATGTTCGGAGCTGATGTCACGTCATTATGGAAATGCCTCAGCATCTCTGAATTTCTGACTGAGGCCTGACTTCTCATTTAGCCTCAGCCAGATGCTGCATTGCATCATACTGGAAATAAACAAAGGCTCCTGACATGAACATATCAAGAATAGGGTCTGGCAAGTCATGATGATGGAAACAATCGCTGCCTTCTTGAGAAAAAGATGTGGCCCAGTTCCCCCTGGGTTCCCCTTCATCCCCTTACCTTCCGCTGCGGCTGCGGCCGGCAGCTGAGGATTGGGAGAGTGTGGGGAGAGCTATGGGCAGTTGAGGTGGCGACCGAGTCGCCGGCGGCACCCTTCACAGGGCACAGCCATCGTCTGTGTGGTCGCGCATTATTTCAAAACTAAAGCTGTCTCACATTTTAATCTGGTCTGTAACTGTTACATAGGCATATAATATAGATTACCTCTAACTGTGCATCCAATGACTTGTACAGTATATAATGTATACCCTGTTCACTTATGTAACTATGTATTGTAACCATTTATTATTTGTCATCTAACTCTATGCCCATGACATATTTGAAAACGAGAATTAACTCTCAATGTATTACTTTCTGGTAAAACATTTTATAAATAAATAAATTAACAATTCTCGGGACACTCTGGTTCCTGTGGTATTTACCTTTAAAGATACCTTTAAAATTAACATTTACAGTCCACTAATGAGGTACATTACTTGGTACTGGGCCATGGAGCACTGGAGCATTTGATGCAAATGTAAACAGAAAATGGAGCAAGGCCCCAAAACTAAATTATACAATATTCACACTTTCTGTACCATTGATGCAGTATATCTCCCCCATTATGTACAGGGAATTATCTGGAATTAAAAAGTGCAAGTCACAGGTTGTAACACCTTACTAAGGGACAAGTATCAAAATAATGTGAACATTTTAAATTATATGGGAAAAGTAAAGTACGGTTCTCAGATCATATGAATGTCTGTTCCGGTTTTGTCCAGAGAATAAAGTTACCTCTTATCACTCATAATGATCACATAAAGGATAAAAACAACATTGTGAGCATCATGTATAAAAATGCTTGCACTTTCAATGTTGTTATGTAAGCCTGTTGTCATTGCAGTAGTTATTGTACCACTTTGGTCTAAAGTAACAAGAGCATCTGTGCCTCAGATCAATGATTGATGCTAAATGGTAAAGTATAGCTGTGATGGTAGAGATTTTGACCCGCATTCCAACTCAAATGCTCGATGTTCTGGAAACATTTTCATGAAGTCTGAGTCTCTGCTGTTGTTGCAATTGAGCGCTGAATGCAAAGCTGTTCTCTCTCTGTTGACCATCAAGCATTGAGCTGAGATGTGGGTTGAAGTTTCTGCTGTCACTGCTATACTCTACTGCTCTGTGGTCTGTTGTAGCATGGTTTGGATGGGAGCTATATTGATTCCCCAGAGATAAAAAAAAATAACATATTTCAGCTATCCGCAGGTTCAGATTTTTTAAAACAAAAAAGAAAGTCTGAGAAGGGGAGGTTGCTGCTTTAGTGCCCCAATGGCCGGTGGCCTCAATCACAAGTGCTATTGCATCTACAATCAGAAGGGTTGAGACCTGTTGTTCATAAAATTCTTTCCCCTCATTGTCAATGAGTAAAGTCTGTGAGTAATCAATCATCATTAAGCATTAGCGGTCTGCAAAACAGTTTTCCATAGGCAACCCAGTCTACTCCTATTCACATCCATACACTAGAGATGGGCAAAACCAGACGTGAAATTAGAACCTAACTTTACATCTCAAAACCAAATACAAAACCAAAAGCCATAAGATTTTTAGAAACAAAACCAAAATCAGAACCCAAAAAGTATTTAAAACCTACAGTAAAGTTGAAAACATGGGGTGTTTCTCTGCATATGTTTTTAAAATGCTGTATGTTTTTCAATTATATTATTTAGACTAATTGTTTTTATGATTTTATACTTATTTTAAGCATCTTTCAGGTTTTATTATAAAAGTTTAAGATGTCCTGCTTATTTCAAGCTTTTTCTTCCCCAAAATGGTAAAAAATTAAAACCAAACAAATTGAGTATTGGCAAAATCAGAATGAAAAAATGTTAGAAGAAGGAATGGGCGAAACTGTCAAAGAGAGTGAGAGATATGCAAAGTATATTAAAACGAGTCCCATCCCACACATTCTAAAAGGATTTCCATACCAACAATATAGAGTTCATAATAAGCCTAAGGCACTAACCTAATGACTAGAATGGTGTAAGACCAAATAGGACTAGAAGCCACAACCAGTGTTTTTCTAGGCCAAAGCTCTAGTAGTTTGAGCGAAACCAGCTGATAGGGAGTATTATTTTCACATCTTAATTTAAGTTGCTCTCTACTCACACATGTAGCTAATATAGCTAATAGTATATCTCACAGGTATCTCAGGTGTGCTCCACAAGGAACATTAAAATATCAACCAAAATGAGGAAGTGGTCTACTTCTAAAGGAAGCCAGGGGGAGGGAGCTACTACAGGTATATGCACTAATTTTGGTGCTACCGTACATGACGGATATGAAAAAAAAATGGCTATGGTATAATAGAACAGGGACAAACATATTCACTGTTCTATAATCCAGAGCGCCAGACACATACAGAATTGAAATACTTTATTTTTCAATAAATAAAACTCTACAAACTGCAGGAAGTTTTTTGATTCTACTTGCTTCCCACAACACACAAAGTGTTATTGGGTTGACAAGTCTAAGGCACATTAGGAATGTGGTATGGTGTCAGGCCCAACAGGATCAGAAGTTAAACCCACACAATCTCTGTTATTCAGAACAACAGCTTTAGCAGTGTTAGCTAAACCAGCAGATGGGTTGCAGTGCATACGGTCTACTAACAGCATACATCCAATGGATATCTATTTTATTGCTTGTACTGTATTTGTTACCTTGAAATCACGTCAAGCACAAAGTAATTATATGTACTGAGGGCTATGAGTTTCTGAGGCCAGGTGACAGTAAAGAAAATATGAACAAAACATGGGCAACCTCACTTTCCTGGGTTAGAAGAAAATAGGTGACACCTCTGCTCTATGGGATTACACAATTATACAGTAACTGCGGTTTGACAAGCAAGCACTATTATTATTTGTAGATTAATATTTTTGGTACATCTGGATGTTATTCATTTTCATCTTATTAGACCAGATCTGTGTAATCTCATTTATTTAGATTGTACAGGATGGATTACATCCCTTCTACTGTATGTACCAATCTATTTAAGCAATAGGGTCTCTTGCGATTTGTCAAAAATTTGTCCGGCAACGGATTGGTCTCTGAATTCTGAAATTGCGGATTGCTCTTTTGGAGATTGATCCGCGGAAATCCGCAGATCAAAGGAACTGCCTGATTCAAGGCAGATCCAAATTGTAAAAAACAAATTGCCCTTCTCTAGTTATAATCAGAACCACGCCCAAAAATAAAACAGGTAAATGTGCTTTCCCTTACCATAGACACCATAGCACAGTATCACTCATTACCAAATAAAACTCTGACATATTAACTGTGTATTTTTTGTTTGTCCGTGCCTTATTTGTGGTATTTGCAGTAAGAAATTTCAATTTTGCTAAAGAGGGCCCTTTTCTAATCAGAATTGTCAGTAAACAGTTAGTTTTTACAGCTTGGTGAATATTTGTGAATGCTGATGACCACAACATTTTCATGCGTGGCGAAATCCAAATTTCCCTAGTGTCGCAAACCTGTGCTATAGTTTAACATATCTTTAGTGTCAAGCATTACAAATAACTTCATACTGTGATCATGTAATAATAATGTATCAATTTTATAAATGCATTTATGTTTTACTAAATAGTAAGCTCCTTTCTTCATTTGTTAAAAAAAATATTTAAACAACTAGTGGTGTCTGCATTGGGGCTCATAATGGGGCTTATGTGAATAAGATATGGGACACCACCACAGTACAGAAAAACAAAATACGATTTTATGCCCCCTGAGAATATTGTATGTCCTCCCACTGTTTCCACATGCACAAATGTAGCTGTAATTATGTATTTTAAATGTGTTAATGTAGTTACCCTGTACATCTATGTGCTTTTTACATATAACATGCACTATCTTCCATGCACAATTGGAAGAGTAAACATAGAAAATATAATGCTATGAGCAAAATTAATAACAATATACATTTAAGAGTTGAATGATATAAGGGAAATGTTACTCAACAGTCATTCCTATCCTGAGTGTAAATTGCAAATGCTCATAGTATTCATTACCAAAATATTGACTTCAGAATTTGTAAGTGCTTGGGATTAAACATATTTTTGCTATTAAAGCAATACTAATGTTGTTGCAACCACAACGTATAGTAAATCCTGAAATCGAGCCAAAGGGTTGACACATATAACAGAGATGCAGGAATAACTTTAGCATATGTTACTGCTGTTTCTGGGAAGTTAGAAATAGTCTAGTTACTGTATAATCAGTACTCATTTAGATTATTTACTGAATAAGCATTACTGGTAGTTCTGATGCCATAAAAATTATCTTAAACCTTTTACAAATTAAGGCATAAGGAGTGATACATAGATAAAGATGCTCAAGCTGTGTTCGTCATCAGCCCAAAGTTTCATCTTTGAAAAAATATCCAGCTACTCTATGAAAGTAATTGGCTTGTCTATACTAACCCCGTTTTTTTAATATGCTACTGACAAAGGAGTTTGATTATTTCAGCACCATTGACAATTAAATGTTTTTTTATAGGTTAAAGCTCTATTGCTTATAAAATATTTTCTAGACATATCTTGAATTAATATGAATATGTTGCTGTTGCAATTCATTTAAGGTTATATACTGCATACAATATCTAAATATCCTGGCTACAGATTATTGTTTGCAGTAAACATTGTCAATAATTATAAATGAGCGCTGTTACGTTACTTGAGAGTTGGTAACTCTAAATACAAAACATCTTCAGTTGGCATTGGCACAGTCTGACGGCAGACAATGATTTAAAAGAGGTTCTTAATTCGTACCTCTCCATTACAAGCAGGAGGCCACAGAAACATAAAGATCTTTTAGTCCATAACCACTTCGAACAGGCAATAAGGCCAACTTGGCTACATGCCAACCCTCAAGGTTCATACAAATGTCCCCAGTGTAAGGTTTGCAAATATATGAAGGTAACTAAAACGTTTAAGAATTTGAATAATTCTAAGACCTACAATATATGCAAATTCATTAAGTACCAAACAGCTGGTGTCATTTACAATATTGAATGTGTACAGTATGTCACAAAAAAATACATAGGTAAAACCATATGCCAACTACAGAGATGAGTCCTTGAGCACCGAGGATCTATTAGGAATATATTAGATACACCAGTAGCGAGACATATTGAATTTTCATGGCGGCAACCCCGATGTCCTACAATTTATGGGTATAGACCAAATGGCACCAGGAATCAGAGGAGGAGCCTGGGATCAGATACTCCTCAAAAAAGAGGCGAGATTGATATGCAACCTAGAGACCTTATCACCGAAGTGTCTCAATGAAGGTTTTATGTTCTCACCTTTTATCTAAACCTGTTAGCACACACTACGCATGGGACCCATTTCTGCTAAGAGCCACTTTACTAGTCATGGCTGTAAATGACACAGGCTTAGAAACATGTAGACATACCGGCTTGCAAATCCCTAAGTCGGACATCATCTTAGTCACAATGTTGGAGAATTTTAACATATATGGTCTCATGATCCTCTAGTGGCTGTATGTACAAATAAGTATACTCACTGGTTAAAGTTGTTCAGGGTCAGCGCCGACTACATGTGGCCCCTGGATACTATATCTGTGGACATATAATAATATATCACTAAACTTAATATACTGTATTTGATAAAATTTTCACCATCTACTGTATACATTATCATACCCATCTAAGAGTCACCCAACAAGTTACCACCCTACCCATAGGTTGGGATTAATCTAACCCAAGTGGTTCTACAAAACCTAGCTCAATGTAAGGATGATAATAGTGTTCTCACCTTTTCACATCTGATCGGAGGCACTGTGGGCTGTGGGTTACCTCTGAGGTGTGGCGATGGCATCTGTGGACATATACGAACACACTATCACAGCTGTCTTATTACCAGACACTACCATAAAAACTAAATATAAACTTGCAATATTATTATTTTCGTATAAATTCTCAATTACAACCGCTTTAAGCTGGGATGTAGGGAAGTCTGTTTAGAACCCTACCGATCACGGAACCGAGAGGGTTAACTGGGCAGCAACAATACTAATTAACGTGAGCGTAAAGATCACAGCTAGGGAGCAACACACCCCTTTACCATTTGACAAAGTGTGCATGCACAAAACGTACATCGGCACGTTAGGCTACAACAAACAGCAGTACAGATATTAGTTACATAGTGGGCGATATTATGAGGAAAGTGGTCCGTGTCACCACAGATAGACAATAATTTCCTAGCTCTATTTGTATTCATTGTAAAGGTGTTCTATGTTAATTTATAAATGACCATTGCCTTTAGGGTCTGATCTTTATAAATACCGAGTGCTGCGGCATACTGCCAGAGTACATGGAAGCACAATTTAGAGATTATACAAAGTGGAGGTCCTACTGTACTTACCATCCAATTACGTTGTATGCCTGGTTTACAAACGTAGCTACAGTATATGAATATCTATTTCACTGGTACCATGGAGGTCTCACAGTGGAATTTAATGAATTGGTAACCGGCTTTTCTGAAAGAAGGTACTTCTGTACTATTCTTTATTACACAACAAAGAAGACAATCAGATTCAATACGATTTATTGTTAAAAAAACATTGAGATACTTTGAAATTGGACAAAGGACTATTGTTAATGATGGGCCCAAATTTGTCTTTAGAAACGCAAAATCTTTGGGCAGTTTTTTTGTCCCTAAGCTTGTTTGATTCACACTCTATTACCCCAAGTATTAGAGGTATTCCAAAAGGTTTCCACAAATGTGGTCAGTGTCATTTGTCAATATGCCAACCCTATCAAAAAAATTAAGTGCTCTAGACCCAAAATGGAGATAAAGATTCAGACATGTATCAACTGTAATTTCAGTCACATTGTATATATTCTCAGTTGTGGTTGTGGCAAACATTACATATGATTCACCATTAGACCTCTCAAAATTAGAATCATGGAGCATGTCAGAGCCATTAAAAAGGGGGATCTTATGCATCCAGTGTCAAGGCACTTTATTCATTGTGGCATCCGGAATTCTACATTCTCGGGTATTGAGCATGTTCCTGCCCCCATTCGAGGGGGTGACCGCTTGAACATGCTTAATAGACGAGAAATGTTTTGGATTTTTAGTGTAGATACTCTACAACTAGCTGGTATCAATCTTGACTGGGAATTGAAACATTGCTTATACTGTAGGTGTGGTCCAATTTCTCATCTATCAAAGTGATATAGATACATTTTGTTTATATGTCAACATTTATATAAATATCTTTCTGCTTTTTAGTAGATTATAATTGAGATTTTGGTTGACGTACGTTGTTTCTGCATTTGAATTTACCATAAGGATATATTTGGTAGTATGTCTATGTTTATGTGGTATTCTTAATGCTATATGTGTTTTCATTTTCACCAATTGATACGTTTTAGACTGTTGTTTTAATATCTTATATTCATGTGAATTTATTTCAATGATGCAGTAGTCAATACCAGCATGGATATTTGCATGATATATTCCCTTATTACTTTTCTTCACTATGGAAGACTATCTTATTTCTCTTAGTTTGTTATTACCCATATTCACTTAAAGGTTAGATATACTATTTTTTTATTGTTCTATTTATTACCAGATTACTTTGGGAGTATTTTGCAAGTCATACACCATGTTTGGTGTTACCACGTATCATTTGGTTCTATACTATATTACATTTTATTGACTTTTTCTTAGGAAATTTTCTTTTTTTAAATATCAACATCTTGTCATCCTGATTGCTTGCTGACTAGAATTATTTATCTATTATAATATAGTTTATTTATTTTAGATAGTTATCAAATCATTCTTTGATTTATTGAATTAGAATTTATCAAATATATTTAATAATACACCTGCAGGTGTGCAATGGCGCAAATCTACTTCAGCATGGAGATTTTTAGAACATTGGTCACTCTTTGATAAAGTGCTGATCAGGCGAGAAACGCATCAGGGGACTCTTTTGTTACACTTTGCTATTATGCACAATAAAGAATTTTATTTTTACTAGTCTCCAGCCATTTTGTCTTTTGCTGCGCTCAGCCTTCTTTTCAATTTTATCTATTTCACTGGTACCACAGAGTTTTCATGGTGGAATAGCCAAGTATTCTACAATGAGTAACAAATAGCAATGCTCTGAATAATCCATATAAACGTTGTAGCCATATATTCTTTTTGGCTACTAATCTGCGCTGTCTAACACATAAACCCTGGTACCAGCCCAGGCAGTGTTAGGATTAATTTGGGTTTTCCCCTGCAGTAAGCAGCTCCCTTGAGTAACAAGGGGGCGGGCTAAGGCCGGTGTACTGCCCAATCACGGGCTCAGACTTTTGACCCTCCCCCAGGGTACTTAAGGGGCTGCACAGCCAAATTTAGTCAGTTCTCTCCCATGAGAGAGTGTGTGCTGTGACAGCGTAAGGGCTCTTACCACCTTCAATCCCCTCCCTTAGGGGTCTGGGTCAGCTACCCCTCATCCCACCAGGGGGTAAGGGCAGAGCAGAGGATAGACCCTTGGGGCCTCAAGCCTCCTGGGTTGACTCCAGGGACCATCCAGAGGAGGGAAGAGAATTAAACCAGTTATATGCTGTATTCATTGCTGTTGAAGAATACAGTTCCACTTATTTTATGTAGCCCTTTTTCTGACACCTCCCAAAGGGACTACTGGTCACTGTACACAACCTGCGGCTCCAGGAGATCTGAGCCTCCGCTAGCTTGGAGCCTGGGGTAAGTATTCTAGAGCAGCACCTTCACTTACCCAGGATCCCCATCATGCAAGATTTCCCTGGGCAAGAAACATACCACCACAGTGCGTGCAACCAAGTTTTACTATGCAATCATACCTTATACTCTATATGACATCACACACAAACATATTCTTATACTATAATGCTAGTCTTGGCAGCAATACCTAACAACTTTATAACTGCTATGGTCCTTATACTATAGTGGATCGGCCACACCTCTAGGGAATATTGTCCTGTACAATAGTGGCTCAGCCACGCTCTTATAGAGTATTGTCCTTGTATTGTATTATGTGGTATAGGCTCAGTCCTCTAGCCACTCGCTAGTGTCCCTAAAGAGTTTAGCCTAAGGCGGTGTTGGTGCACTTGCTGTTACAATATACCTCCCGGTCACGGCGGTGACCGGTACCTCTTCACAAAGGATCCGATGCCTCCGACCCTTGACCTCCAGATGTCGCATGTCCAGCCGTCTGGTCCCAGATGACTGCAACCGGCCGCAACTCTGTGCTTTGTCCCTAACTAATGTATAGTAGGGTGACAATCACTTCCTCTACAGGGCGTCCCTGCAGTACAGCAGCCTACTGTGACTCAGGGGATGCTGCTATGGGCCTGAGGGGATAGCTGACCTATGCAGGTGGGTAACGGACCCCCTGCACTCACACTACCTCCTTCAGCTCCGTTCAGATCTCCTCTGACTAGCGTGGTCTCTCCCCCACGCTTCCCTTTCCTGCTCCCGTCATCCTAGCCTTCTGATTGGTTCTTTACATCAGGTGACTGCCCAGGAGCTCATGGGAGTTGTAGTTTCTCCACAGAGCCTCTCTGTCTTAATCTGCACAGACACACAGCTATTGCATCAGCCACTGCCCGTCTGACTCTGCTCTGACACACTGCAACACTGTTACAGACACTCCACAGGCCTCTCACTGAACAGTGTCAAACACCAACTGAACACACATATGAGGTTCCTACCACTCCTTACATTCTCCCCCTTGCAGAATCCAACGCCCCCGCTTGGGCTACACCTACATAACTATACACAGAATGTTATAACGAAAAATAACACAACACAGTACATCTTACTTATTGCTCTATATTAAATTGCACAGTTCAGTGAACATTACCACTACCGACTGTACTCTGCGGCGAGCCCACTGCTGAGCCTCATAATGGGGTACCCCAAATTGATCATAAGCCATCCTCATTGGAGGTTGACCAGCTCTTTGGCTTCTGCGATTTTGTTCTTCAGCTACCTCCTCTGGAGAGTAACAATTCCCATTTGGCATTTCCAACTCTGCCCTTGAGGGGCTTGATAAGTCTACAAAGTCTCTTTGTGGCACAAAGCACGGGCTCTGTGGATCTAGCGGCTGTCTCACTGGAGTCAGCATCTCTGTCATTGGACCAAGATGCTCTTTCCCCGTAGCTCCTTTGGGAGATGCCCCCGCGGCCGGAAGGCCCCTTTGAGAGGTTCCCTCCATAGGATTCTCAGAGGTGGAATTTATTACAGTCTCTGGGCCAACCTCTGTATTTTCATCTTCTCCATCTATTGAAACAGTGGGCACTTCCAATTCGTTGTTCCCTACTTGAGGTATGGTGAGCAGATGATTCCTATGCCATACCTTTACCCGGCCTTCTGAATCCTTGATGCGGTACACCGGGAGGCCAGGCATCTGTGATTCTACCTCATACACCCCATTTCTCCACCGATCAGCCAATTTGTACTTTCCAGGAATGCCTAAATTACGAAGAAGAACAGCATCCCCTGGGCGAATCTCTTTATGCCTCACCTTGTGGTCATAGCATCTTTTGTTGCTTGCATTTAATTGCGCCGCCGTCTTTTCCGCCAATTTATAGGCCTGCTGTAGACTGTCTTGTAGTCTTTGTACATATTGGAAATGCGTCCTGTTGGATATCCCATCGGTAGATATCCGCAGTCGCACATCCACGGGCAGTCTAGCTTCCCTTCCAAACATCAAGAAGTATGGAGAAAACCCGGTAGACTCGTGGCGAGTACAGTTATATGCATGCACCAGTGTCTCCACATGCTTGCTCCACTCCGTCTTCTGAGAGCCTGTTAGTGTTCCCAGCATGTCAAGTAGCGTGCGGTTGAACCGTTCAGGCATAGCATCTCCTTCTGGGTGGTACGGGGTCGTTCGTGACTTAGCTATATTTAGCAACTTCAGCAGTTCTCTAATGAGAGTGCTCTCGAAATCTCGGCCTTGATCCGAATGTAGCCGGTTCGGTAATCCATAATGAATGAAGTATTTTTCCCATAATACTCTAGCCACAGTCACCGCTCGTTGATCTTTGGTGGGGAATGCTTGGGCGTATCTTGTGTAGTGGTCTGTAATCACTAGTACATTACCGATGCCCCGGGAGTCTGGCTCGATGCATAAGAAGTCCATGCACACCAAATCCATGGGGCCGGAGCTTTTCAAATGTGCCATGGGGGCAGCCCGAGTGGGGAGAGACTGCCTCTGTATGCAGCGGGTACACTGTCGGCAATGCAATTCCACGGATTCTCTCATCTTCGGCCAGTAAAATCGGTCCCAAAGTAACCCAAATGTTTTGTCGATACCCAGATGGCCATGATCATCGTGTAGGGCCCTGAGGATCATATTCCGTAGAATCTTGGGCAGGAATAGCTGTCGCCGGTCGGGATGATTATGATGGGTATGACCCGATACAGGAGGCAATTGTCCAGTTCGAATTTCCCGAACTCGTTCAACAAGAGTTTCACCAATTCTCTGGGGGCTTGCTTAAGAATAGAGGGGTTTCCTTGCTGCAGGGCTTGGCGAGCTAATTCTACCACTGGGTCTTGAATTTGATGCTGCACTAGCTCGTTCCAGGAAATGATTTTGTCTTCCGTAAGGTTCATTCCCTCCAAGCCTCGGTAGGCCAGAGGGACAGCACGGGATTGACACCCTAATGAGTCGGCTACTCTTAGCTCCGAGAATGCGACCTGATCGTCGACTACTGCAGCTATGGAGCATAGAGCACATATACCAGGCCCCGGAATTTCTTCCCACACCTCCTCTGACTAACTCAACCTAACACCTGCAGCAAACACACTGCACTCACGCTATACCTGCAGCAAACGTGCTGCACACACTCTGTGCCTACTTGTCAGCGCACACGGCACTGACAGCCGTGACACTGACAAGACTACACACTCCACAGACGGCTAAGGGCAGGATCCCTAACCTAGGGGCCGTCCTTCAGTACTTACCCCCTACCCTGGTGGGGATTGGGGCCTGCCTGGGATCTGGGGAACTACCTTTCCTGGTGTAGGAGCCACTCGCTCCCTACACCCTTCCTTCCCCTTCCTGCTCCCAGCTCCAACTGCCGTTGCCTAAGCCCGCGAAATGTATCTGTTTCTGCTCTCCCAGTGGCCGCTTGAGACACCTGGGGGACTTGGCCCTAAGCCTCCTGGGAACTGTAGTCCCGCAGAGGCAGCAAATACATTGGGGCCGCTTGCGCGCTTGCCCTGCGCATGCGCGAGTCCCCAATGGCCGCCGCAACCTCCTAGCTGCTCCCGCGCGTGTGAGAGCATGGCGCTTGTGCGAGCATCTGTAATGGCGGCCCCCGCTAGCCGGGTGCGCCGCCGGGACTCCAGGAACTCGGAGCGCTCCCTGCTCTGGCCCCCACCCTCACGAGCAGCCGGCGGGTCGTCGCTGGCTCCGGCGGCACCCGCGACCTCTCGGCATGGTACAGAGGGGGTCCTCGGGACTGAAATAAGACCGGGGCTACATTCTCCCCCTCACAGAATCCCAATGACCTCGCTTGGGTAGCAAACATAACAGATGTTTATATAATGAAAATGCATTGCACACGATACACAACACACAGCATGCATTTTTTCACCGAAACCCAACATAATCATGTGGATACCCGAGGCCAGCTGATCTCATAGTGGGGCACCCCTAACTGATTTAGTGAGGGCTTCTCACTTTGACTCCTGTGAGTCTTTTGGATCTCAAGATCGGATGTTACAGTCTCTACCGCCAAACCATCGCCTCCCCGTCGCAGAAAAAATAGTATGGGGTTTTTGGTATTGCCCCTGGCCTGATCATCCGCTTTCGTCTCGCGGGAGACAGGAAGGTTCAGTCTCTTGCCTCAGTCCACCACATGGCGAACGAGGCGCTCCATCGTGCGCATGGAAGAGGCAACAACTACCAGAGCGGTCACAACACAGTCTTTGTCCACTCCAGCAATCCCTTTAACGGTGACATCCTCTGTGGACAGCACAATGTCTACGGGCAGGCCCGTGTCTTGAGAACACAAAGCTTGGAGATTCCTCGCGCAAGAGTAGGCGTCGCTCCTGGCCGCTGTACCGGATACCTTGATGAGGACAAATCTGCTCCCTGGTCTGCAGAGATCTTCTAGGGGAGACACCTCCATCAGGACGTGATGACGTGGTGAGCCCATCGCCCGGGTGACCCTACCTTTGGAAACACCAAGCGCTGCGCATGTGCGAAAAAACGGCATCACCAGCTAAGGAGATAGAGAAGATCTATGCCTGTCATTGATGACATGACCGAACCCCGAAATATCGCGAGACTACGGGACAACGGAGGGACAACATCCAGAGGAGGACCAGAGGGAGCACGTCAACAAGACCTTATGCCTGTTCAGGCAGCCGGATCGCACCACGCAGAGGGACCTGTTGATGACGTCAACGCGTAGGAACCATCTGATGACGTCAGCGCGACCAGACCGGAGCACACACCTCATGGAGGATCAAGATGCTGACAATCATGTGACTACTGGGAGGTAATTGGTGGTGTTTTAAGTGTTTTCACCTGGGTGTTTATGGCTATTTATACTGGACATTTTTGTAGTCTCTGCAAGCCAGTCACTTGATAAAGTCCCCTAGGAGGGATGAAACATTGTGTTTTTGTGCTGAATACATTTTTTTAAAGAAATCCGAAGTTGCCCTGGGTCTTTCTACTTTCTTTTATTATCCATAAAAACACTAATTTAGATGTTTTATGGATAGGCTTTGCATCTAAAATGTAACTTCTTACATATGTACAGTGTTTATATTTATATAGCGCCAACAATGCACATATGATCGACCTACAAAATAGATTTTTGAATAGAGGGAATTATTATAGAATAAGTGCACCAAATATGAACGCACACAATAAGAATGAGAATCCCTGACTCGTAGAGTTTCTAATCTAGTAATATACAATCTACAGATTTTAAACATTCCCTTATTACAAAGAAGGTATATATCTGGGTGCACCATAACATATAAAATGCAAAGAGGGTCTTTAATGAATGTATCACAGAAGCCAACATTTCAGTACACCAGGGATTACTTAAAAATAACATATCTTAAACTTTGTAAGGAATTGAGACATAATATTTCCACTATCTTTTTCATGGGCATCAAATATACAGTATATATCCTATAAGTACGGTGGAGCAATATTGACCATTTACTGCTCCAATGTGAGGTCGTTTACCATATATAAAAACACTAGTGATGTACAGAGTACCCAGAAATTACCTGGTACTCCAACATACTCGGCCATATTTAATCTTCCCGGAAATTACCCGGACCCGGCCCAGGTTGCTGGAATTCGATGCCAGGAATTTCCATCCTTCTCTGCTCCCTCGGTCATCCTCCTCAATCACACCCCTGGAGAGAAGGATAGCAGCCAGATGTGGAAGGAGAGAAGGATGGCAGCCATTGGCAGTGGAGAAGAGGCCTATGTGAGCGGAGCAGGAGTGGCACAGGAGGATGGCCGGGGAGGAGCACGCTGTAGCAGCGGCAGACACCGAAAATCAGTTCAGATTTCCAGGTCTGACCGCTGGGGCATGCTCCTCCCCGGCCATCCTCCTGTGCCGCTTCTGCTCCACTCACATGGTCCTCTTCTCCGGCCACCAGCTGCCGTCCTCCTTTTTGTCTGCCACCGGCTACTGTCTTTCCCTCCTTCCGCCGACGGCTGCTGTTCTTCTCTACAGAACAAAAATGTGTTTGTGATGCGTCAAAATCGGTCAGAATTCCTCCATGACATATGTAAATAATACTGGATAACATGAGAAAGTCCATGAATGATGTGGTAATTTGTCAGGTAAGGGCTAGGAGTCTAGTGAGGTCCACTTGACCATCACAGAAAGAAACCCCATGACGGCCCCTCCTAGTAACCAATAGGACGTAATAACAGGCACCGGTAACCATATACATATATGTGGGGGCACTATGGCCCTTTACCTTGGTGCTGGCAGGACTCCTCGATATCCAGGGCGTGCTGTTCATCCAGGTAAGTATGCAGCAAGAAGAAGGGTATAGATGTGTAGCACTGCCGCAATTTCCAGCTCCCAGTGAAACCGGAAAAATGATGAGGTAAGCTTTCAATTGAACAACAGGTCAGTTTTTATTGCAGGGTGGTGCAGCATGGGGACAACGGAGCAACACTAACGCACCTACGCATTTCGTGCACTAAGCACTTTATCAAGGTGACAAACATACACAATACTGCATAATTTATACTCACCTGGACTGTGCCTCGCGCTACCGGGTGTGACGTCATCGTCCCGCGTCGCAACAGGTCGCGGTGACGCTGCGTGCACAGCCATTGGCTCGGCCAGTCAGGTGGTATGCTTGACTTTTTCTGACTGTCTTTTTTTCACTTTTTTTCTAAAACAAACTTTATTAGCAAATAAAGAACACACTAAATAAAAACAAATTAAAATCACATACGAAAATAAAATTACTAGCAGTGGATCACACAAGTATAACCAGTATAAGCTTGAAACATAAGGGGACATATGAATAAGTATAAATTTATAGAGGAATACTCAGAAAAGCCCCATATAGATAGCGTGTTTTGGTATAAACTTGAGGAGTGATGCTTTATAGTTCGTGAAGTGAATAGGATCAGAAGTTCAGTCTGTACAGTGGATACAGTTGATGGGAAAAAAATATCAAATAAAAGTGTACCACTAGAGATTAATCCATAAACACTAATGATAATGTTAATAATATATTCCCTGCACAGATGACTATGTGTGAAATAGAAACTGATCTTTGTGTGGATAATACAATACCATTCATTACTTGATCATATAACCATATATGAAACATATATCAATAAACATATGACATGAGAATATAAATTGCTTGCATTATAATTACAAAAGGGCGAACACGGATTGGGAGAGCATGTAATAATTAATTAATTTAACGAATAATACTAATTAATATCAAAAAATGAAAAATATTACTAAGCTCTATTTGTCCACATAGGAGTGTGTAATTACTTAATAGTTGTAAATATAAAAAAATGACAATAATAGTGTTTTAATAATATTATACATCACGAGACAAAAACAGGGCAATGTGGTTTAAATTATAAAAAATGACTTATATCAATCAATGTTCATGCCAAGGGTTCTGGTTCTGAGGAAAATCCAATAGGATTCGCGTTCTGTCTAACATCTTTAACCCTATCTCCTCCTCTAGGGGAAGCAGGAATATGTTCAATACCTTGAACCGTGCAATTCGATTGGCATTACCATAAGGACATTAGAGAAATGTTTCTCATTCACTACCAAAATAGTGCCAAACAAGGTGATAATTTATCAATAAATGAAGACAGGCATTAAAGGATTTACCGACCAATAAAAAGTTGGTTTAAAAAAAGCCGACAAGGAGGGGCGGTGGTGGTGCGCATAGGGATGACCATCTCAGGGAGGCCTTGCGCCAATTGGAGATTCGACTTCCTATGCTGCACTACCTCTTGATCCACCCTTAAATTTCAAAGGGATCTCAAAAATCTACTAGACATAGGCCTATGCTAAAAGTATTAAATGACAATGACATTGATATACCGTTTAACCCCATGCCCACCACGCCCGTGTTTCACCATCTCCCGAAAGATTCATAAGACATTGGTGTCCCTCCTGGAGAACCAATTGCCTCTAGTATTGATTTTTAGGAGATGGTGTCTCACGGTACGTGGATTATTTCCTACAGCCCCTTGTTCAACAATTGCCTCATACATTCGTGACAGCAGTGATTTATTAACCACTCTAGACCAAATGTATGAACATATATGGTGTGGGTACGTTAGACGTAACGTCATTGTATAACCATCATTTCCCATGAACATGGCTGACAGCAGCACGTCACTTTCTTTAATCTCTCAGATCTGCACCAGCACAAGTCACTTTCTTGTTAGATGCCATTCACTTTTTGCTCACTCACAATTTTTTTCTTTTTGATGGGGTTCATTACTCCAGAGACGTGGAACGGCTATGGCACGAGTTTTTGCCCCCTCATACGCCAACCTCTTTATGGGGTGGTGGGAGTCGTTCCACGTCTTGGAGGAGATAAGAAAAATTTAGGGAGCACATTGTATTTTTTAGACGCTACATAGATGATCTCCTGTTCATTGGGAAGGAGACATCAACACACTTCGGAGAGTTTATTTCTGCACTTAATGTAATGAGTTTAATCTCTCTTTCACTTTTTTTTATCACATCATCACATTTATTATTTAGATTATGTTTATAGTTGACACAGCACTGTCTATTCAACTACATTATACCGTAAGCCAAATTCACGGAACACAATTCTTAGACCAAGTAGTTGTCACCCTCAAGCCAGTTCATGGGAATACCCAAAAAGTCAATTCATTAGAAACCCGCCCCGCCAATTGTTCAAATGATGAAGAATTTAAAGTGAAAGCACAGATAAATGTTCGTTTTTTACAGAGAGGATATAAAAAACAGACTTAGACAGACTGCTCGATGGTGGTAATGGAAGATGGACAGAAATAGTCTACTTAGTCAATCAAAAGTTGAAAAGAATCTAGAATTGATCCTCAGTCCATCTTTCATAACACCATTCAGCAAACAAGCTCAATCTATTAAAGCTAATTTAAAAAACATTGGAGCGTACTGTCGCTTGATCCTGCTGAAACCATACGGTCGCTAGGCCCAAACATAATTTTTCAAAAGGCAAAAACAATAGCAAACACGATTCACCCAGCCTATTCACCACAGCAGACGAGAATAAATCTTCTCTACCTAAAGGAATGGTTTACATGTACTAAATGTAAACATGTGTTTCCATGTGTCAGAGTAAAACATTTACATCTACAGTTACGAGAATGACATATAATGTCCCAGGTTTCATTAATTTGTAAATTCCACACACATATTTCTATTTTACGTGAAATGTGGCTGTGGACGTCAATACGTCGGGGGACCACGAGAAAACTAAAGACCAAGGTCCTAGAACATCTCCGAAATTAGAAAAGATATGAATCACCCTGTACCAAACATTTCTCTAATTGTCCTATAGTAATGCCAATCTATGCACGGTTCAAGGTATTGAACTATTCCTGCTTCCCCTAGACGGAGATAGGGTTAAGATGTTAGACAGACGCGTAATCCTATTGGATTTTCACTCTAGAAACCAGGGAACCCCTTGGCATGAACATTGATTGGGATATAAGTCATTTTTTATAATTAACACATTGCCCTGTTTTGTCTACGTTGAATTTATAATATTATTTTTAAAACACATATTGTCATTTTTTTATATTAATTTCCTATTAATATGTAATTACACAATCCTATTTGTGGACAAATAGAGCTTAGTAATATTTTTCATTTTTTTTGATATTAATTAGTATTATTCGTTAAATTAATTTAATATTACATGCTCTCCCAATCCTGTGTTCATGCCTTTGTAATTATAATGCAAGCAATTTTTATATCTCATGTCATATTGTTATTGATATATGTTATTATGATTATGGTATATGATCAAGTTATGATGGTATTGTATTATCCACACAAGAGATCAGGTTCTATTTACAATAGTCATCTGTGCAGGGAATATATTATTAACATTATCATTAGTGTTCTATGGATTATATCTCTAGTGGTACACTTTTATTTGATATTTGTTCCCATCAACTGTATCCATGTCAGACTGACTTCTGATCCTATTCATTCACAACTATCAAGCATCACTCACTCAGTTTATACCAAAACACGCTATCTATATGGGGCTTTTCTGAGTATTCCTCTATAATTTATACTTATTCATATGTGCCCTTTATGTTTCAAGCTATACTGGTATGCAAAAGACAGAAAAACAAGCGTCACAACGCATAGTGAAGTAAAATTAAAAATACAATTTACTCATAAAATAAGATAAATTCTGCGTACATCAATATGGTAAAAATGAGACAGTTGGTAATTGGGTATACCACACCAGTAGACAGCTGCCAACAGCACTCCTCACTCGATCGCAGGGTGCAGGGATTGGTTGTCATCTGATGGCAAGCTGGTGTTTGTAGATGCCGTCTCCCTCTCACTCAAGCAGGGCAGGTCTCATCTTTACTCCCAGATGATCCTGGAAGCAACACATCCGCATTGGCGTGTAGCAGCCTCCACTGTTATCCGCATGTAAGCACGTTGGTCACGCCGTTTTCTCTACGAGAGCCCCGATGAAACGTCACAGTCTGGTCGCACTCCTACGAACCGTCTGCAGGGCTCAATGCGTGCAGTGTAGTGAAGGATACACGCCGCCCTGGAAGGAGATTTCTTGCACCGTGTCTTGCGGAGAACGGGGGAACACTTATAGAGTGTTAGCACCAAACAAGAGGGTACTAGGAAGGGCAATGACACCCTCCAACGCGTTTCCCGTAACTCGTGGTTATTCTTCAGGGAACGAATGCGATGGGGGGGGGTTTTCACATATATATACACCCACTAATCTTCAATTAAAGTTCATGGTGTCAGATTGCTACTCAGGGAATTAAAGGTGCGTGACTAGACTCATTATAAGACTGCAATACAATGGTGTCAAATGAAAATAAAACATCTAATACAATCTTTATACAATCAACAGTAAAATACAGTTTAATAAAGTTTAATAAAAAACGTGTTTTAATTAAAAACAATTGTTCAATAGTAAAGATCTACTGGTGTGGTATACCCAATTACCAAATGCTCATTTGTAACCATATTGATGTACGCAGAATTTATCTTATTTTATGAGTAAATTGTATTTTAATTTACTTCACTATGTGCGTTGTGCGCCTTGTTTTTTCGTCTGTTTGCATAGTTCAGGGGTGTTGGGACACCCCCAAGAAGGCTGCAGACGCAATATATGACCTTTCCCACAATTAAGGTTGATTTTTTTGATTATACTATCACTGTGCACTGAACATTACTGTGTATCACTAATTATTAGCTGCGCACTGAAACACCTATTCTTCTATCACTGTCACTTGTCTCTAGGTGCTGCAGTATATTAGTGTATTACTTTGTTTACATTTTTTACACTTTAATTCTGTGAATATTTGTCGATATGGTGTGGGGTCTACTCAATCTTAGGGACAAACGACACGAACAATTTTGATCGTTTGTTCACCCAGAAGAAACCCAGAGACCACTCAGACGGGGAGGAATTAGATCATTTCATAGAAGGACACATTCAAGATACTTGAGGATCTCTCTGTGAAAGATAATAAATTTTTGGCTTGAAAAACCACTTTACAGAAATACTTAGAGTAATAGGATTCCAAGAGGTCTGAGAGTACAGAAGCCCCCTACATTGGGAAAGAGAATGAGCATTTTATGAAGGAATGGAACCGTATCCCTAGATGAATGTTCCAGAGACTTAATGCGTTTTAATTATTTGAACGCAAAATTCAATTTAATAATTGAGAAGGAACTACTGAAAGAGATTAAAATCATGGAACCTTTAGTATAGACAAGAATGTTCCAAGATTGAAGTAATTACTCGCTAAGCTAGAAAGCACGGCGAAGAGATAACTAAAAATAAACACGAGTAAATTTATGAGAGCAAAGCAATTATGATTCTGGTAAAGAGAGAGACTGGGCTAAAGAAAGGGAGAGAGAGGCAGAGTATAGATAAAATCTACATTCCCAATTATGATGCTAGAAGGGATCAACATGCTTCTGGGAATAGAGGTTCTGGTACAAGAGTGGACCCCACAAAAACGTGGGTGGTCCAATAATAGAAAGAAGAATTATTATGGAAATAGATCAAATGATAGAAGGGACAACTATAAACACACAGACTATAGTTCTATTCCAGACAGAATTACTCTGATTAAAAATAGAGATACACACAAAACCTCCACCCTTAATAATAGACAAGGGCCCAAGAAAGGAGGATAATAGAAAAAGGAAGTCTCCCATAGAAATCCTCTACAGATCTCCATCCGGTTCCCGTTTTTTAGAAGTTGCTGAGGAGCAGATTCTCCCCGATAAAAGAAGTAAAAAGGGGAAGTGAGAGGAAACAGATCATGGAACAGCCCTATAGGGAATCAAAGATAAAAAGGTCATTACCAGAAGAGGACGAGAGCAGGAACCATAGTCCAAGACAAGAGACTCAAGTCTAGGATCCCCGTAGACAAAGGCATTTTTAATTTGTCTCACGGTGATTCGACCAATGATCAAAAACTGTACTAAATAGGGTCTGAATTTCTCGAGTCTGAGTAGTCCAAATGGCTTTCAATATATAGTGATCTCCACACAAGTTTGTGGAGAAATTTAACTCTCAAACGACATTTCATTAAAAACGAAAATGATAATCCACAAGTGTGAAGGATAAGGAACCCTCATCTGAAACACTAGAATTAAATACAGATGATATGGTTTGTAGACATACTAAGTTCAAGAAGAGGTCTAGATTACCCGCACAATCTAAAGGCACCATATGATACCTTTTTCAATATGGTACTGATGATTTCTCCAAACTGGTACAAACTTGTAACCAGGATATTTAGACTAATTTAAGTCAAAAAGAGAACTTTAGCCCTAAAGTGTTTAAGGGAGAATAATGATCTTATATAAGACAGGCGGATAAAGGGGGCGGTGTGGTGCTCCAAAACCGATAAGACTACGAAATGAGGCACACGCTCCTTTATGATGCTTCCTTTTATAAAGTACTGGATAAGGACCTACAGTGATGTTCACTAACCTATTGAGGGACCTTTGGATCAAGCCCTCCTTTGACACCAGTGATTAACAAGCGGAATTGACTTTTTGTTTAAATTTCTCCCACAATACCAGTGTTTTAAATCATTTTGCCCAAAGTTCATAAATATTATCACACGTGACTGGGGGCCCCCCCTCTCCAACCCACCGCGGCCCGTCCCATTTATTTCAGGATAGATTCCCTGACTGAATCTTTCGCAGTATGTGGATTTCTTCCTCCAAATATAATGTACTCAGTTACCCTCTTTTTAAAAGATACATCCTCAGTTCTTCTTGAATTTCAAGATTTTGAGTGGAAGAGTACATATAAATGGATCACTGTGTGATGTCCAAGCACTTACACACATATACCACACGACAAAGGACTGCAGCAGTGAAATTTTTTCTGGAGGCAGATAGCACTTTACATCATCTCAACCAGAGTTATTTGAACTAATTGATTTCATACTGGACCCATATATTTTTGTTTTTGACAGAGTTATTTTTACAGGTTTGCGAAACTGCGATGGGCCACTAGATTGCCCCCAGTTTCGAAACCTGTAATGGGTCATGGGAATTACAGAACATTTGGAACAAAAACCCATACAGCCAACAAAATTATTCTTTGGCGTCGCTATTAGACGATATCTGTGTGTAGGGAAGGAGAGAGCGTCTATTTGTTTCCTTTCTCCTTCCTATCTGAACACCAATGACAGGAATTAATATTCAACATGTATCGAACCCAACAGACGATCAATTATTTAGATCTTCAATTAACAGCATTAGACAATGGGAATTTTCAACAAAAGTTTATTTCAAAGAAATTGATGCCAATAAACATTCTAATGCAAACAGTAACCACAAAAATCGTGGATAATGAATATTCCCAAGGGCCAATTTTATTCGCATTAAGCGGAATTGCAGTGGGGAAAAGATTTTGAGATACATCTAAAGTGTTATTGATAAATTCTTGGAGAGAGGGTATACTCGAGTGTTAGTTTAATAGAGACACCGATGCAGTCCGCGATGATGGAGGACAGTGATGTTAACACCTAAAACAAAGAAAAATACTCAAGAGATCCAAGTAATGGTTGAAATACCTTTTATTACCACATTTTAACTCTATGAAACAGAAAATTGAAAGCATAATAAGAAAACATTGGGCCATTTTAAGTTCCGATCCAGTATTAATAACCATATATCTGATTTTCCAAAATTTACTATACGAAGGGCAAAAACTTTAAAAGCCAATATCACCTAGTGTTGGTTTGCCCAACAAAGCCCATTACAAAATCTGGCTTGGTGACAAACCTTTAGGAACTTCCAATGTGGGGAAGTGTTTTATCTGTAGATATCATACTCCTGAGAGAAAAACCTTAAATCCTTACCACAATGAAATTTTCAATATGACTCTTTATAAATTGTAATTGACCCATGTTGGTCTACATGATCAACTGGATTGCAGCCTGCAATATGTAGCCGCACTAAAGTATGCCTAAACATTATGATACGGATAGCATATAAGACAATATTAAGGCAGGTTATGAGAAACACAGTGTTTTCTCGCCACTTTGAATAACACCATAACAAGGACCCGTCAAAATTGATGTGTTTAAAGTCTATCAAAGTGGTCCCTAGGGCAAGAAGGGGAGGAGATAGAATTAAGAGTCTCTCACACCAAGAAACATTCTGGATTTATCAATTTAAACTCCCCTACCCCTAAGGGGCTAAATGAAGATATAGATATCTGGTCTTGTATTAGATGCGTATTCCCCTGCTCTTGTTTCTTTATGCTGAAACTGCTTGCTGAATATACATGTCTCTAATGGTGTTCTTTTTCAGATACTACTATTTGATCATTGTTTTTAGATTAAAACACGTTTTATTAAACTTTATTAAACTGTATTTTACTGTTGATTGTATAAAGATTGTATTAGATGTTTTATTTTTCATTTGACACCATTGTATTGCAGTCTTATAATGAGCTAGGTCACTGCACCCTTTAATTCCCGTGGCGGGCCAAGCCCTCCCCCGACCTTTCACGCGCACCACTGCGGCCTTGCCACCGTGGAGCGGCCGCCACCGGCGTTTCTGCGTTGGTGTCGTATTGTGGAGCCGTCAGGGGTGGCCCAGCCCTATCTGAGCTGTGCGTCGGTATGACCCTCTTTGCGTCCAGTGAGGGTTCCGCAGGGACACGCCGCCCGTCCGTCGACTTTTTTCGACGCCGCGCTGGCCTCCGACTCGCGTGTCCGCGTCGGGGATAGTCTCGTGCGCCTTCGGAACCCTGGGGCGCTTCTCCTTGCGGCCCTTTTGTGCCACATGGGTGGAGTCCGGCTTTCGTGGAGTCCTTGATTGTTTACCTGTGACTTGACCCGTTGCAGCACCCTGTCTCTCGCTCCCGCAGTGTAGCGGACCCGTGGTCTTGCTTGCAGTGCCGGGGTGGGTTGCCGCTGGGTATAGGGGGGCGTAGATGGCTGGGGCTCTCGCGGGGCAGCCAGTGTTGTCCTGCGTGGTCTGGACAGCCGCTTCGGGGTGTGCTACGCGTGGGCGGAGTACGCCCTTTTCCTTCGGGTGTTGTTGCGTTTGTAGCGCATGGTGGGCTGCGGTGGTTGATGGCGCCGCCGATGCGTCTGGCCCGACACGAGTGACTCCACGGAGACCCACGCTCAACGTTCCTACCACCCGCCTTATGCCACCTTCTTCGAATACCTCATCCCGCTCGACTGTCCCCCCCTCTTCACCACCCCTGATCGCTTACTACCTTCGGTTTCCCCTACTCCTGATCTTACCTACTCTGGCCAGCATTTCCTCCTCCCTCACCCTTTTTCGTTCTCGCGTGGGGCAGCAGGGCGGCGGCTGTGGGAGGGCCGATCGCGGCTGGTCCGATAGTCCGCGTGGGCCGGGCCCCTACGGACTGTGCGGAGCGGGCAGGTTTGTTGCGCGGTGGTAGGCCCCACGCTAGAGGCTGGGGGGGGGGCGTGTAGGGTCGGGACGAGGCGGGCAAGGTCGCCCGGGCCGTAGGTTCGCGTAATTAGGGGGGAACGGGTCGGCTGCGGGAGGAGGCGCGGGGGTGCGGCAAAATCTGCGCAGGGGGCGCTGGGGAGCAGAACGGCGTGGGGGGGGGGGGGGGGCAAAGGTGGGATCGCGGCGGCCTAGGTGGCGTGCGTGCGTCGCGCGGCTTTGATGAAAGGATGCGCGCGCGTCTTTCGTTTTTCGGTGCCAGTTCCACCCGGCCCAGGGGGAGCAGGGCCGGCAGCCGGTGTACTGCAGGGCGTGGGCTCGCGCCGGGGCGGGTTCGATAGCTCCGGATCTTTGACGGGGCGCCGTTGCGTGTCCATAGCTGCTCTTACCTCGGGATTGCTGAGCCCCGTATGAGCGCGGGGTGGCCTGCTTGGATGCGGGCGAGGTGAAGGGGCGCACGTCCTACGTAGCGGGCCAACGAGTCCCCCTAGGTCGCCATTTGTTGGGGCGTGGTCAGTCCGCGCCGGGGCGGCGCCGGCGTTCGTTCACGTGGTAGCGACTCGTCAGCAGACTCCTTACGAGGGGTCCAGTGGCGGGTGGGGGAGGGCAAGGGTTTCTGGGCGGCGGCGCCGGTCGCCGCTGTCTGGGCGGACGCTGCGTGTGTTGCGCCCTGGGGCTCCGGCACGGCGCGCGGACGGGCGGGTTTGGTTGCTCCCACGCTCTGGGCTGTCGTAGCTACGGAACCTGATGGGTGGAGGCTATCTTGGACGCCGGGCAGCGGTGGCGTGGTCCGTGGCGCGGTGGCCCTCTGGCCGGGCTACCGTGGGACGCTCAGGGTCAGGCGTACGCACGATGGCTGGGTGCTTTCTGATGAAGCGGGAGCTGGTACGGGGTTGTGCTATCGGGTGATCGTGCTGTGGGCTGTGTACGCCCTCGCTTCTCGCGCGGTCCTCGAGGGGCACGATCTCGCCGTGCGGAGTGCAGGGCATGAGGCCTGGCGCGGGAGCTTCCGTGTAGTAGGGTCTGATCGCACCGTGCTGGCGGTGTCGACAGCGGCCCATATGGTGTTGTCGCCGCTTTGCGGATGGGCATGCGGCGATGCCACGATGGCCCGGGATTGAGCGCTCGGGGTGGGTCGCCGGGGGCTGATGGCTGGATGATTAGGACGTGGCGCTTGCAGGTTTCAAGCCCCTTCTTCGCTGTGTTATAGCGTTCATCAGACTGCGGGCGTCGTTGCGCTGTGCCCGGCTGGCGTTTCCCGTGCCTTGGTTGGGAGCGGGGTTGGGCCGTGGTCGTCCTTTTCGCGACATGAGGCCTGCGAGGCTGGACACAGGGCTGGTCGGTGGCGCTTACCTGGTCCTTTTGGCCTCTGCTGAGATGGTCCGACCCGCTGGCGGCCTCGGCCCGAGGGGAGTGCGCCAGGGGGGTCGTTGGTGTTGTCGGTTGGCAGCTGTGGTGTCGGCTTGGCCGAGTGGGAGGACCCAACGGGTCGGTCTGGCGTCTGGCTGGGGTAGCTCGTGGCGCCTTGCTAGCGTTGGCGGGCGGCCGACGCCCCGTCGTGCCGGTTGCCCCCCGGTCGCGGGGGGAGTCGGGGCTTGCCCCCGCCCGCGCGCGCGCCACTCCTGCGATGGGACTTTCGCCTCGTTTTTTGTTTCGCGGTGGGTGGAAGAGGGAGGACTTGGCCCGGGTGCCATGCAGGGCCGTGGATTTGTGTCGCCGTCACCTTTCTGTCCCTGTCTCGGACCCGCGGATCTTGCGGCGTGTGGGAGTTGGTCGAGTGTTGTGGCCTTTGAGTGGCCGTATGGGGCCCTCCCTGCGTTTGAACGGCGTCGCGTGGGGCGGTACCCGGTAGCTCGTCGTGCGTCCGGCGTCAGGCCTTTGTACGCCCGAGGGCTGGACGCCCCGCGCCATGGCTTGGGGCGTCCCGTGGCGATGCCGGGTAGCTGGTGCTCGCACTGTACTGGGATGGGTGAGGTGTTGCCGGCGAGGCAGATGCTCCGATACGCTTGTGGTGGGGGTTGACCCAGTGTGCAGCGGGTGCAGCTGGAAGGACCAGGGTGGTAGTCCCGTGACGTCCACGTGCGGGCGCGCGCAAGGTCCTTTGGTCGTGTGCGGGGCAGGAGGAGCTCGTTGGTGTGGGCGGCCGGCTGTGTCGGGTTTTTTGATGGCGGCTAGGGCCGCAGGCTGAGGCCGGCCCGGGCCGCCCCCTGGACGCGGCGGCGCGGGTTGTCGGGTCGGTGCTGCGGTGGGGAGGGGTTGGTCGGGTGGGGGGGCGGCTCCGTCGTGGGTGGTGGGGGAGGGGGGGGCGGCGGGGGGGGGGGGCGGGGGGGGGGGGGGGGAGGGGTGATGAGTAGAAATCTGACACCCTGAAACTGTAATTGAAGATTTAGGGGGTGTATATACTGTGAAAACCCCCCCCATCTGACACTCTCGTTCCTGAAGAATAACCGAGCTTACGAAACGCGTTGTCGAGGTGTCATTGCTCACTGCCTAGTACCCTCTTGTTTGGTGCTAAACACTCTATACCAAGGTTCCCCCCGTTACCGCAAGAACACGTGCAGAAAGAAATATTTTCCAAGAGGCGCCGTCGTATCCTCAATACACTGCACGCATTTAGCCCTGCAAGACGGTTCGTAGGGAGAGTGCGACCAACCAGAATAGACTGTGACGTCATTATCGGGGCTATCGAGAGAGAAGAAACGGCACGTGAACAACGTTGCTTACATGCGGATAACAGTGGAGGCTGCTACACGCCAATGCGGATCGGTGCTCCCAGGATCATCTGCAGTAAAGACTGAGACATGCCCTGCTGAGTGAGAGGGAACGGCCATCTACAAACCAGCTTGCCATCAGATGAACACCAATCCCCTGACCCTGCGATCGAGTGAGGAGTGGCTGTTTTGAGCTGTCTACTGCGTGTTGGTAGACCCAATACCAACTGCCATTTTTAAACAATATTGATGTACGCAGAATTTATCTTATTTATGAGTAATGGTATTTTTAATTTATGTTCATAGTTGCGTTGTGGGCCTTGTTTTTCTGTCTTTTGCATAGTTCAGGGTGTTGGACACCAAAAAGGGCTGCAGACGACAAATATGTGACCTTCCCAACCATTAGGTTGAATTTTTGTGATTATACTATCATGTGCAAGGAACATTAATGTGATCACTAATTATATTAGTGCGCATCTGAATTCACCTATTCTTATATCACTGTCACTGTCTCTAGGTGATTTGCACTATATATTAGTGTATTTACTTTGTTTACGTTTTTACACTTATTAATTCTGTGAATATTTGTCGATATTGGTTTGTGGGGTCTACTAATCTTAGGGACAAACGACAAGAACAATTTGATCGTTTGTTCACCGAGAAACCGAGAACCACCAGAAGGGGAGGAATTAGATCTTTCATAGAGGACACTTCAAGATATTGAGGATCTCTTGTTTGAAGATAATAATATTTTGGCTTGAAAAACAAAACCAACTTTACAGAAATACTTAGGACGTGTAAATAGGATTACAAGAGGTTGAGGAGTAAAGGGAAGCCCCCTCATTTGGAAAGAGAAGGAGACATTTTATGAAGGAATGGAAACAGGATCCTAGTGAATGTGCCAGAGACTAATTGAGTTTAATTATATTTGAAACGCAAATACGTCAATTTTTAATAATTGAGAAGCAAACACTACTGAAAGAGATTAAAATCATGGAACTTTAGTAATAGACCAAAGAGTGTGCCAAGATTGAAGTAGAATAGAATTACTCGCTAAGACTAGAAGAAACAGGCGAAGAGCAACTAAAAATAAAACTGATAAATTATGAGAGACAAAGCAGATGTGATTCTGGTATAAGAGAGAGACTGGGTAAAAAGGAGAGAGAGGCAGGTAATAGACTAAAATGAAATTCCCAATTATGATGCTAGAAGGGATAAACATGTTCTGGGAATAAGGTTTGGTTACAAGGGGGAGGGACCCCACCAAAAAACCGTGGGTGAGTCCAATAATAGAAAGAAGAATATTGGAGTAGATTCAAATGATAGAAGGGAAAACTATAAACACACAGACTATAGTTCCTAATTCCAGACAGGGAATTACTCATGATTAAAATCGAGATGAACAACAAAAACTCCACCCAGAAATAGAAAGGCCCCAAGAAAGGAGGAATAATAGACAAAAGGAGTTCTCCCATAGAAAATCCTCTACAGGGAGTCTCCATCGGTTCCGTTTTTTAGAATTGCTGCGGAGCAGATTCTCCACGATAAAAGAAGTAAAAAAAAAGGGAAGGAGAGCAAACGGATCATGGAAAACAGCCTATAGGGAAGGAAACAAAGATAAAAAGGTCGCATTACCAGAAGAGGAACGAGCGCAGCGGAACCAGAGTCCAAGAGAAGAGAATCAAGTCTAGGATCCCCGTAGACAAAGGCAATTTTTAATTTGTTCTAACGGTGATTCTGACCACTGATCAAAAAACTGTAATAAATAGGGGTCTGAATTTTCGAGGTCTAGTTAGTCAAATGGATTTCAACTATATAGTGGATCTCCACAAGTTTGGAGAAAATTTAACTCTCAAACGACCATTCATTAAAAACGAAAATGATAATCCACAAGGTAGTGAAGGATAGGAACCCTCATCTGAACACTAGAAGTAAATACAGATGATATGCTTTTAGAAATTTACTAAGTGCGAAGACGGGCTAGATTCTACCCTGCACAATCTAAAGGGAACCTATTGATACCTTTCAATATGGTACAATGATGATTTCTCCAAACTGGTACAAACTGTAAACCAGGAGATCTTAACATAATTTAAGTCAAAAAAGAGGAACTTAGCCCAAAGTGGTTTAAGGGAGAATAATGATCTTATTCTACGACAGGCGGTAAAGGGGGCGGTGTGGTGCTCCAAAACCGTAAAGACTACGACATTGGTGGAACACCCGCCTCATTTATGATGCTTCCTTTTATTAAAGTACTGGATAAGGATCCTACAAGTGACGTCACTACCATTGAGACCTTTTGGATCCAGCCCTCCTTGACACCGTGATTCACAAAGGGGAGAATTGACTTTTTGTTTAATATTTCTCCCACAATACAGTGTTTTATCATTTGCCAAGTTCTAAAATGATTCCAACCACCGGCCGTCCCATTTTCAGGAATAGATTCCCTGACTGCGAATCTTCGCAGTATGTGGTTTCTCCTCCAAATATATGTAACTCATTACCCTCTATTTAAAAGATACATCCTCAGTTCTTCTTGATTTCAAGAGTTTGGAGTGGAAGGTACATATAATGGATCACGTGTATGTCCAAGCACTTTAACACATATTACCACACGACAAAGGACTGCAGGCAGTGAAATTTTTTCTGGAGGCAGATAGCACTTTACATAATTCTCACACAGAGTTCATTTGAAATCTATTGATTCATAACTGACCCATAATTATTTTTGTTTTTGCCAGAGTTTCTTTTACAGGTTTGCGGACTGCGATGGGCACTAGATTTGCCCCCAGTTTCGCAAACCTGGATATGGGTCAGTGGGAATTACAGTAACATTTGGGAAACAACAACCCATACAGCCAACAAATTATCTTTGGGTCGCTATAGACGATATTGTGTGTATGGGAAGAGATGAGACGTCTATTTGTTCCTTCTCTCCTATCTGAACACCAATGACAGGAATTTTATAATTCCACACATGTATCGAACCCACAGACTATCAATTATTTAGATCTTCAATTAACAGCATTAGACAATGGGAATGTTTCAACAAAGTTTATTTCAAAGAAATTGATGCCAAAACATTCTAATGGCAAACGAGAACACACAAAAAAATCGTGGATAATGAATATTCCAAGGGCCAAGTTATTGTATTAACGGAATTGCAGTGGGGGAACAAGATTTTGAGATACAATCTAAAGTGTTATTTGATAAATTCTTGGAGAGAGGGTTACTCTAGTGTTTGTTAACTAGAGATCTCGATGCAGTTCGATCGAGGATAGACAGTGATGTTAACACCTAAAAACAAAGAAATACTCAGAGATCAAGTAAGTGCGTTGGCAATACCTTTTACCACATTTAACTCTATGAACAAGAAAATTGAAAGCATAATAAGAAAACATTGGCCATTTTAAGTTCCGATCCAGTATTAAATAACCATTATATTTGATTTCAACCAAAATTTACTTATAGAAAGGGCAAAAAAATTTAAAAAACGCACTATCCACAGTTGATGTGGGTTATGGCCGCACAAAGCCCATTACAAAAAATTGGCTTGGTGACAAACCTTTAGGAATATCCAATGTGGGAAGTGTTCTATTGTAGATTATCTACTCATGAGAGAAAACCTTAAATCTTCTACACACGAATGAAAATTCTCATAGGGACTCCTTTAAAATGGTATTCGACCATGTGCGTTATACATGATCAACTTGATTGCGGCCTGCACAATATGTATGGCCGCACTTAAAAGAGCATAAAAATTAGAGACAGGAGCCATTAAGGAAATATTAAGGCAGGGTGGTATGAGAAACACACCAGTGTTTCTACCACCTTTGCATCCACACCATAAAAGACCCGTCAAAATTGATGTTGTTTAAAGGTACTCAAAGTCGTGTCCCTAGGGCAAGACCAAGAAGGGCAGAGGGGAGACGATGAATAGAGTCTCTCACCCCAAGAAAACATTCCTGGATTTATCAACTTTAACTCCATCGAACCCCCTAAGGGCTAAATGAAGAATAGATATCTGGTCTTCTGTTGTATTAGATGCGTATTCCCCTGCTTTGTTTCTTTATGCTGAACTGCTGACTGACTCATATACTGTCTCTAATCGTGTGTTTCTTTTCAGATATACTATTTGATCAATTGTTTTAGATTAAAAACACGCTTGTATTAAACTTTACTTAAACGTATTTTACTGTTGATTGATGTATAAAGATTGTCTATTAGATGTTTATTTTTTCATTTGACACCACTTGTTATTGCAGTCTTATAATGAGTAGTCACTGCACCTTAATTCCCTAGTAGCAAATCTGACACCATGAACTTTATGAAGATTAGTGGGTTGTATTACTAATATGGAAACCCCCCCCATCTGCATTCGTTCCCTGAGAGAAGTACACGAGTTCAGAAAACCGGGGTTGGAGGGGTGTCATTGCTACACTTACATAGATACCCTCTTGTTTTGGGCTAAAACCTCTATACAAGTGATGTTCCGTTTACGCAAGACACGTGCAGAAATCTCCTTTCCAAGGGCGGCAGGTGTATCCTTTCACTACACTCCACCGCATTAGCCCCTGCAGAAGGTTCGTTAGGAGAGTTGCGACCAGGACCTCGGGACGTCATTATCGGCGCTCAGTAGAACGGAAAGCCGCACCGTGACCAAGTGCGTAAATGCGGAAACAGTGGAGGCTGCATACAACGCGATGCGGATCGGTGCTCCGGGATCATGGGAAGGTAAAAATGAGAGACCTGCCCTGCCTTGAGTGAGATGGGAGACGCATCTACAAAACACACAGCTTGCCATCAGATGACACAACCCAATCCCCTGACCACCCTGCGATCCGATGTGAGGAGTGCTGTTGCACGAAGTCAATGGTGTGGTTATACCCAATTGTACCAAAATGCTCAGTTTTAAACACATATTGATGTCAAGAAGAATTTATCTTACTTTTATGAGTAAATATTGTATTTTATTTACTTCAATATGTGCGTTATGTGGCCTTGTTTTTCTGTCATTGGACCATAGTTTCAGGGTGGGGCACCCCCAAGAAGGGTGCAGACGCAATATATGTTGACCTTCCCACAATAAGGTTGAATTTTTTTGTGTTATACTATCCCTGTGCACTGAACATTACTGTGTATCACTAATTATTAGCTGCGCACTGAATCACCTATTCTTCTTATACTGGTTATACTTGTGTTGATCCACTGCTAGTATATTATTTCTTATGTGATTTTAATTTGTTTTTATTTAAGTGTTGTTCATGTATTGCTAATAAAGTTTGTTTTAGAGTATTGTGTATGTTTGTCACCTTGATAAAGTGCTTAGTGCACGAAACGCGTAGGTGCGTTAGTGTTGCTCCGTTGTCCCCATGCTGCACCACCCTGCAATAAAACCTGACCTGTTGTTCAATTGAAAGCTTACCTCATCATTTTTCCGGTTTCACTGGGAGCTGGAAATTGCGGCAGTGCTACACATCTATACCCTTCTTCTTCGTTCTTCTCTACAGGCTGCAGCCTTCTCTCCCTCCACTGCCCTCTGCCAGCTGACGTCCTCCTCTCCCTCCACTGCCACCGGCTGCTATCCTCCTCCTCTTCCGCTGCCCCCCAAACATACCCACCCAGGTAAGTTTTATTTTTTCATGGGTACCCAGTACCAGATGTTTTTTAGGACCCGTACATCACTAGTATACACTAAAAACATTGGAACTGAGAGGACATGGGGTGAAGGAGTGTTCACTAATCTTCTATAAGAAGTATCGGAGCTCGATCTGCCGTAACTGCCACACCTGTTGATAGCAGTTGACGTCAGTTGGAGCTCCGATACCACTTATCCGAGCTTAGTGAATCCCGACATGAATGATAAATGTAATTGTTCTTTTTTGGATATTTTAATTTGCCATTATGTTAGGACAATACTTCCTTTTACATTTACGTAGTGACAGTTCCTTGATAGACTGAGGTTCTCTTATGATCAAAAATTGTTTAGTTTCCTTGCAATGTTATACTTATTTATATATGGGTTTTTTTCAGGCTCTTATGCTTATTTTACTTTATAGTTCTACTTTGTCGTTGCTGTAATACTGTATTTACAACATGTAAAGATGCTGTTTCTATGGCCCACTATGTGCCACTTCTATTTCAAGAATCATACACACAGCCCTCCCTCCCCAAGAATCATACATAAAGCTCCCTCCCCAAGAATCATATACACAACTCCCGCCCCCAGGAATCATACACAAAGCTCCCCCTCTCCAGGAATCAAACACACAGCTCCTCCCCAAGAATCATAGACACAGTTCCCCCTAAGAAAAAATACATACATAGACACATACACATATACACACATACACACACAGACACTTAAACTTTGGGTGTGTGAGTGGGAGATGATTAATAAATCATTTTGTATTTTATCCTGGTTTGTCCCTTTCAAAATATGGTCACCTTACAAATAGCCTACGAGGGAAAAGGGAATGTATTAAGTGGTACCCATATGAATGGACTGAGTGTATGATTTAACCCTTACATTATATGTGTTATACTAACTTTTATATATGGTGGAACATAGCAACAGATGTATATGAAATTGTATTAATAAGTTCACGTTTTAAAATATACTCATCTCTAATAAAATGGTCTTGACAAGTATTTTGGGACATAATATACATACTGTACATTCTGACGTATAATAAAAAATCATACTTCGAACTCAGTAAATAAGTCTAGTGAAAATACATCTCCAACATTAATTTTCTTAAACAGGTCACACAGTCCACTTAAACCTAATTACCAACCCTCATCATACACATGTTTCGGTTCTTGCAATTAATATACATTTCTCCTAACATACACACCTATTATTAACCCAACAATTACAGAATTGCTTGAGATCATGTTCTTCCAGACAAATTAAGATTATTTAATGCATGTTGCTAACAACAGCAATATAGACACTTCACAATATTGCAAATACATACAAAGAAGTACATTATTAACATAATACATGGATCTAAAGTGGTTCATTTAAATGGAAATGCTATTATTCCATCCAAGTTGAGAAATCACCACATTCTCATTATTACTACAATGTGTTCTTGTTAACCAATTATTTACGCACATATTTGTGTGATGAGCAATTAGCTAGGTATAAAAGGAAATTCTGGTGCAGACATGTTTGTGGGCAAGATGAAGATGTTTTTTGTGTTTTTATGCATATGTTAGAGACAGAGAGGATGGTGGTGTGGATGTTGGTGGTGCTGGTGGCAGTGAGCTGATAGTGGTGGATCCTAGGCCAGCTAGAATGTTTCATCTTCATCAGACTGCAGAGCCTTAGGCCTTGGACATAGTAAGCGCTTAGGTGCTGCCGCTCGCTCTCGCTTGCTGCCGCTCGCTCTACCAGGAGCTTTTTGCTGTCCTTGCAGAGGAGACAGCAAGCGCTTGGGAGGCGGGTATCACTGTGTGTGTGTGTCACTTTGAAGTGATCTGTGTGTTTGTGTGTCACTGGGGAACGTGTGTGTGTGTGTGTGTGTGTGTGTGTGTGTGTGTGTGTGTGTGTGTGTGTGTGTATATTATATAATATTTAAAAAATTTAAAAAAAGACATGTGAGAGTAAATTATTTATTAACATTGTGCAACTTTGATAAATATATTCGCGCACACACATCACACACCACACATACACATACACACTGGTACACACACACATACACACACATGCACACACACATGCACACACATACACACTGGTACACACACACACACACACATACACACACTCACACATGGACACACACACATACATGCACACACACACACACACATGCACACACATACACATACATACACACACACACATACATACACACACACACACACACACACACACACATGCATGCACATGCACATGCACACACACACACACACACATACATGCACACACACACAGACACACGGGGCAGAAGGGGGCACATCACCCGCTCCCCCCCGGCAGCGCAAGCCCCCTCCATCTCCCGCAGAGGGCTGACAGCACAGGGATCGGGCGATGGAGGCACATCACCGTCAACCCCCGGACAGGCGCAAGCCCCCTCCATCTCCCGCAGGCTGACAGCCACAGGGATCGGGCAGATGGAGGCACATCACCGCTCCCCCCCCGGCAGCGCAAGCCCCCTCATCTCCGCAGGCTGACAGCCACAGGGATCGGGCAGATGGAGGCACATCACCCGCTCACCCCCGCAGCGCAAGCCCCCTCCATCCCCGCAGGCTGACAGCCACAGGATGGGCAGATGGAGGCACATCACCCGCCTCACCCCGGCAGCGCAAGCCCCCTCCATCTCCGCAGGCTGACAGGCACAGGGATCGGGCAGATGGAGGCACATCACCCGCTCCCCCCGGCGGCCGCAGGCACCCTCCATCTCCCGCAGGCTGACAGCCACAGGGATCGGGCAGAAGGTACACTCACTCCGCTGGCGCCAGACCCCGTTCACATTTCCCTGCTCTCCTTCCATTGGTTGCTGAGGCGTCACGTGAGCGGACTCAGCGCGTGAATTTAAAATTTCACTGTCGGCTCTGTTCAAGCGCGCCTCAGCAAGCAACGGAAAGCATGCGCGAGCCCCTACTAAAGCCGCTTTAATTGCGACTGTAGGGGCTCAGTGGCAAGCAGCAGCAAGCGAGAGCAAGCGAGAGCAAGCAAGCAGTAACCATGCCCTGGGCCTTAGAGAGGAGATGGTAATTGGCCAGTTCAGTTTGAACACCGCTTTTATTCTGGCTCTTTATGAATGTCTAAGACCAGAATTTGAGTCATGAGCTGGCAGGAGTAATGCTGTTCCTGCCCTGGTGAAAATGCTGACTTCATTAAAAAAAAATCCCTCTGGATTTTTCAGTACTATTGCCGCAGTCAGTGGAATAGCGCAGTCTATATTTTTGCCTTGTTTTTATCAATTTCTGTGCTCTGAAAGAACACATGGCAGGATTTATTTGTTTTCCCCATGAGAGGTCGGAGATGCAAGAAATAGAAAGTGATTTTTACCAGATGGCAGACTTCACCAATGTGATAGGTGCTATAGACAGCACACATGTAGTATTAGTAAAACCAGAACCAAAACCCAATTTTTTTTAGAACCATGTAAGAGATGTGTGCAGAGATATGCTAATGGAGACGAATTTTGGTGAAATTAGACCTGATTTAATTGAGCCTGTTCCTTTAAGATCTGTACAGCAAGCAAAAACAACATAAACACCTACTCTATTTTGAAGAATAACTAGACAGTATATGCCCTAACTACCTGTTGCTGGCTTGATAAGTCAGTTCCCAGTCCCCCAAAAATATATTATATTTCTCAAGGAGCAATTTAAGAAAGTCTTATCTGGTTCTCCAGCTGCAGGCTTTGCAGTCCAGCTGCTCCCAGGAATATCAGTCTGTTCTTTCTTCTGTCAGCACTGTTGTGTGCTAAGGAAATCTTTGTGTCCAGGCATATAGGTCACAGTCCACCTGTGTTCTCAAGACTCTCTACTCATGTCAGCACCGTTGTGTGCTATGGAAAATCTCTCTATTTCTCACATGAGGCGTTTTCTCAGAGTTCTAATTAGCCAGTTACAAACCAAAACACAATTTATTTTTAGAACCTAAACCAAAACACGAGTGAAAGTCCTCAAAGTTAATCATTGGCATCAGTGGTTCAAAATAATAAAGAAAGCCCATACCTCACCAATGCATACTTTCTTATTGACCTTTAGGGTGAGGGAACCCCAGGACTAATCTATTGGTTAGTCAAAGAAATTCCATGCTTGAGAAGCGTTCAGTGTTTTTGTCTTTGCCTTTTGATCAGCAGAATTGAAAGGTCCCATTATGACACATTCTCATCTTTCATTGAAATCCTTGATACTCCTTTTGCTGAAGAATAATTCTCTCTCTCTCTAGCTCTCACAGACATAATAGAGGACACTTGACGAAGCATTTTCATGTTTTTCTGCTATTAATAACGATGTCACATGGTGTGGAATGATTTTTCCCATGATATTATTAGTTCAATATAAAGGCAAGAACCCAATGTTTATGACATTTGAAACAAAGTGAAAAAACACGACTTCAAACAGGGCAATATTGCCACAAATCGGAATAATCAATATTTTATTTAGGTGTCCATGCAGGGACAAAAAACACAACATTTCAGGAGAGGACATTATGAAGTAAGGGTAAATGAAATGATTGACACATTTATAGACAGAGGATATAACAGATATGAACAAACATAAAGAACAAGTGAAGATAATGCAGCGCCAAAATTTATTAAAATCTAAAACTGAGAATAAAAAAGAGAAAATAATTATTTTAATTACTGCATTTGACAATAACTCATTAAGTATAAGGAAGGCCGTTCTAAAATATTGGCCTCTTATGCAAAGAGACATTATGGAAAATGCTGCCATGAATTTCCACTATTTTCATATGGAAGGCGGAAAAATGTAGGTAATGCACTAATTAAAGGAGGCATTAAAACTAGAGAGCCCAAAGCGATGTGGGGAACAGGCCACATTCCTTCATATGTAGTGAGGATGCCCGCTTGTGTCCGCTTTCTGATCTAAGATCAAAGTGTGGGCCCAGGGATTCTTTGGTTTGGACCTCTCTCTAGACCCCTGGCTGTTTCTACATCCCAAACCATGCCATCTTCTCACGAGAAACAATAACAAATTATTGTGCCATATGTCCACAGCCACTTTTGAAAAATATATAGATTAAAAAACAAAAAAAGTTTGATAGAGATCGATCTGATTATGATCGTAATCAGATATACATATGGCAGAAGCCAGCACAAGCGAGAACTCCAAACCGCAAAGGGAATACATCAAAAAGGACATTTTCTAGAGATACAGATTACCCGAAAAAAATCAACCCCACAAAAGTCAATATTTTTTAAATCAATCTTTTTTTATTGGTAACAAGCACATACAGCCATAGGTACAGTGATATCATGAACACATAATGACAAAATTCGGCTTAGTTGAGTTCTACACAGTGTTAACCAATAGGATTTTCTTATAAAGAGTAGAGAAGAGGAGGGGAAAGCTGTGGGGGGTGGGGGTGGGGTTGGTGGGAGACGAACAGATGGGAAGTGGAAGGGAGGGGAGTGGGAGAGGGGAAGGGGTCCTTGGGGGTCTCCGACTTCCACACTTGCCAGCTTCTGTGTTGTCTAGGCCTAGTGGTCCGATCCAGGGTCCCCAGGTGTTAAGAAACTGGGGCATTTTTTTGTGGAGCATAGACATTACTTTGTCTATCCTTCTAATTACCATGCTTCTCGCAGGAGCATTGGTCTGCTTCCAGGCCACTGCCACCGAGCATCTGGCCGCTGTCAAAATGGATTAAACTAATCTGGATAGTGGATGGGGTAGGGGGTAGATCATTAATGGGTTTGCTCAGCACAAAGGTCAAGGGATCCAAGGGGAAAAGGAGCCCCGAAATCTCACGAAGGAGCGTCTGGATCATGACCCAGAATCTCTGGATCTCCGGACAGGGTGG